>PVKE010031005.1:0-19291 GCA_004027555.1 Craseonycteris thonglongyai
GAGGATCGAATCCCGGCTCCGGCCCAGGCAGGACCCACGTGCTGAACTGGGGAGTTCCCACAGTTCGGTTCTCTAACTGTCTCTGTCTCTGTCTCTCTCTCTATCTGTCAAAAAGTAAAATAGAAATAAATATGCACTGAAGACAAAAAGATAATTTCTCTCTATAAATGTGAAAAGATAAAAAAAAAAAAAAAAAAAGGATATGAGTTATACAGCGACATGAAGAAGTATCTTAAACTTACATGGGGTCATGGAAGAGGGAATTCTGCACATATGAGTGTGGTTCCTCCAAGAACACAGGTGCATACATATACCCTTAGCAGTTCTGGTAGCTACTACACTTCAAATTGGAGGCTGAAATCTAACAGTGGTTCTCAAGTTTTAGCCTGCAGCAGAGATTCTGGTTCAGTAGTCTGGGATGGGACCTGAGAACAGGTATTTCTGACAAGCTCCCAGCTGTATTGATACTGATGCTGCTAGTCCTGGAACCTCATATCTAGAACCATCTCTATAGTATAAGTTTAGAGAAGGGAAAAAATACCCACAGGCCATGGACAACAGGGGAAAAAAAGGTATAGATTAAAAGCAGTTAAACATGTTATGATTTAGAAAATACATTCTCGTTTTTACTGTTTCTGTGCATACAAATTTCAGAGAGCTGTCACTTCTCCCCTAAAAGTCTTAGCAGCTAACAATAACAAGGAAAAGCAGCATTCCATCCCTGTTTTCTTTTTTCTTTTTTTGTGTAGTAAATTAGTATTTTATTTATTTTTATTTTTGACAGAGAGAAAGAGAGACAGAGACAGAGAAAGAACTGAGCTGGGGGAGCTCCCAGCTCAGCATATGGTTCCGCAAGGGCCGGGCCGGGATTCAATCCCTGGTCCCCGGCGCTGCAAAGTGAGCACTTAACCCACTGAGCCATCCCAGCTTCCCCCCCTATGTTTTCTTAAGCAAAGTACAACATTGGCAAATGAAGGTTAGAAATGACCTACATCATTTTCATAATTTCCACGAAACTTCCAATTTCCATGGGCATGTACAAAATATATTATGTACTTTGTAACATCATAAAATTATCTTAACATATTTATGCTGTTAACTTATTTTTAGGCATTTCATTTTGACAAGGTTGATAAGATTGCTCTGCTTATCAAGAAATGAAACTGCTAAAAATGAACAGCTGAAGAAAGATTTTTTTTTTTTTTTTAATCTTGAAAACGTAGTTTCCAAAATAAACACATGGCCTTTTGACAAAGGAGAAAAGGCACCACTACTATAATAAAGAGTCTGCGTATGTATGTTTCCCACTTAAAACTATATTAAAAACCTAGCACATTAAATTGAACTTCAAAAAACAGTACTCATGCTAAATTTTCTTCCTTAAACCTATTCAAAGTCAAAAACCCTAACAATTATGATACAAGGAGTCAGCCAGAAAAATTGTATTTGAAATCTACATTAGCATTCCCAGATTACTCACACTTTTGTTCCATTTCTTTCATTTCTTCAGGAGGAATTTTCAATTTGTCAATATGTTCTCTAACAACACTTGCCCATTTCTGTAAAGAATCCAAAGCAGTCCAGGGCTTTGACATATCAACAACCAGCATAACTAGAGTGTCTTTCAGAGAAATTGCATCCAGTGAAAATTTAAGGAGGCCTTTGTGATACAGATCTCCATCTAAGATCCAGACATTACATCTTGTTTGATCTACAACAGACAAAGAAAAGTTACAAAGGCAAAGGATTAAGTTATTTCATCATTCAACTAACAACACTACTTGGTATTTTAGGGCACCTCCACAAGAGATGTCTCCTTTTACAAGGTTCAACTGTTTAGGTAACATCTACCAATTTAGTAAGTGACTAACAAATATTCAGGAAAATGAAATAACTGCCAACATAAAACACCAGTTTTAGGGGAAGCCGGGATGGCTCAGTGGGTTAAGTGCTCACTTTGCAGCGCCGGGGACCGAGGATCAAATCCCGGCCCCGGCCTGTGCGCAACCACATGCTGAACTGGGGAGTTCCCCCAGTTCAGTTCTCTGTCTGTCTCTGTCTCTGTATCTCTCTCTCTCACTGTCAAAAATAAATAAACAAACAAACAAATAAATAAAATAAAAGTTTAAAAAAAAAACACACCAGTTTTACTTCATATTTCTCAATCCCAAATCAGACTGAATAACATGCTGTTAGTCTTACCATAAGCAGATAGAGCCATGCATATTCAAGATATTATACATTAAAATGAGAAGGCAAGTGATCTATAGAAGAAAAAAATGGCTGATCAGATGAGAAAAGCTGGGCAGATAACATTTTTTGTCAAAAAATGAAAAGAATGTGAAAAGGAGTCCTCAAACAATCACAAAATACTATTATTTCACTATCTGAGGGAAAGTGAACTGAAAATTGTGATTTTTCAAGGATAGCAATAAAGCTAGAGTCTGTACACCAGAATACTGTAAGATGTTTAAAAATACCACTATATAAAAATCCTTATTCCAAACCAATAAAAGTATGCCTAAATATAACTTTTTACTGATTGACATGACAAAGTAGGGCTCATAGTAAAAAATGACACACTAAGACAAAGACTAATATGAGTAGCAATGCACCTCAGAAAGACTTCAGGGGAAGCTGGGATGGCTCAATGGGTTAAGCGCTCACTGCAGCGCTAGGGACTGAGGATTGAATCCCGGCCCTGGCCCGTGTGGACCCATATGCTGAACTGGGGAGTTCCCCCAGTTCAGTTCTCTCTCTGTCTCTGTATCTCTCTCTCTCTCTCTCTGTCTGTCAAAAATAATTAAAAAAAAAAAAAAGAAAGACTTCAGGAAACTTACGTTACAGATAAATGACACTTACCATCCCTGTCTTCATCATGAACATTTAAGTACAAATACTCCAATCCTCGTCCTTTCTTGTACTCCTCTATTCCCTGAAGTTTTCTTATTAAGCTTGTTTTCCCAGCTCCATCTTCACCTGGAAAAAACGAATAAAATCTTTTCAATTTAATTGGGGATACACACAAACACACATATGGTAGCTTTCTCTTGACAAGTGAAAAAACCCTAACGGGAACTAGCTTCAACAAGAAGGTTTATCTGATGGAAGATAACCAGTAATTGTAGAATTGAAGAGGCAGACTACACCCTCAGGATTCTCTTTCCTAGTGTCTCTGCTCCTCTTACTAAGTTTCTCATTCTTTTCTATTACAAATGGCTTCTTCTGTGGGTATTTTTCAGGAAGCTCAACTCTTATGTCATATCTCTCTCTCTCTCTCTCTCTCTCTCTCTCTCTCTCTCTCTCTCTCTCTCTCTCTCTCGGTTTTTAGTCTGAAGAATCTCAGGTAGGGGCATTCCACTTTCGGGCGCCCCCTTTCAGCGAGCACTCCACTTTTGGGCATCCCCTCTTGTCAGGGAGCTTTCCTTTTTCCAATAAACTTCTGCTTAATGTTAAAAAAACAAAAACAAAACAAAACAAAAAAAGACTATCAGGTAAACATTCTTAATAATTGGCTCAATTTGGGTAATGTGCCCGCATGCAGGCCATTCATGGAGTATAGATGGTACATCAGAATTGACCAGGACGGGAAACTCTGCCTGTAGCTTCACCAAACCATGAAGCCGTAAGAAATATGTAGTAAGGAGCAGAGGTAGTGGTAGGGGAGTAGTAAATTGGGGAGGAAAAAAGGGTACAGAAAATGTAGGACAAACAAAAATAAAACGCAGACTTTAGAAATATTAATAACAAAAGAAATATCACATGATTTACACTTGGCACAAATTTAAGTTTTAAAACTAGGCTAGACTATGGAGAACATTGTGGAGGTTCCTTAGAAAACTGGGAATAGGGGAGGCTGGGATGGCTAAGCAGGTTAAGTGCTCACTTTGCAGCCCTGGGAAGCAAGGATCAAATCCTGGCCTGTGCAGACCCATATGCTGAATTGAGGTGTGCTTCCCATGTGGGAGGCCCCCAGTTTGGTTCTCAACCCCCAGTGCGGCACCTGGCTTGAAGGGTCGTGCCTCCCATGTGGGAAGCCCCCAGCTCAGTTCCCGCCCTATGTGGCCCTCACCCACCTGTGTGGAATGAAACCATGTAAAAAACTGATGATCTACAACTATGGAGACTGCTCTGGGCCCTGCCCCTTCTGTCTCTCTCTGTCTCTGTCAAAAACAATAATACAAATCTTTAATAAAAAAAACCAGAAAACTGGGAATTGAGCTACCATATGATACGGCAACACCCCTTCTGTGTATTTATTTACCCCCAAATGTGAAACCCTTAGTCTGAAAAGATGCATGTACCCCAATGTTCATCACAATGCTGTTCACAGTGACCAAGTCATGGAAACAACCAAAGTGTCCTTTCATAAATGACTGGATAAAGAAGCTGTAGTATATTTACACAGTGGAATACTACTCAGCGATAAGAAAAGATAAAATACTCTATCCATTTGTGACAAAATGGATGGACTTTGATATCATCATGCTAAGTGAAATAAGCCAGACAGAAAAAAACAAGAACCATATGAGTTCATTCATACATGGAATATAAAACTGAGAGCAACAAAAAAACAAAAACTTATGGACACAGTTAGTAATTTAATGGTTACCTGAGGGTAAGCAGGGAGGGTGGTGGGAGAGGAAAGGGAAGCGAAATATATGGTGATGGAAGGAGTACTGACTCTGGATGGTGAACACATAATGCAACACATAGGTGAGGTCCTACAGAATGACAGACCTGGAACCAATGTAATTTTTGCTAACCAATACATTTAACAATTAAAAAAAAACTAGGCTAGCAACTCAATGTTTTGCTGAGGATCTTTTTAAATACTACATGTTACTGTCTCATAAACCTAGTTAGTTATTAGCAATATCGCGTTAATAGTTTATAGATCTAACAATTTATTTCTGCAGATTCATGAGTTCTCTGAGGATTTAAAATTTGTTTTCATGTTCATGCTAAGCTTTAAAAAACATTATTTGTTTTAGATCTCCTGAATGAATGACTATCTAAATGCTGTCACAAGACTGCAGTACCCACCTCTGCATTGGTGTTTCTGAGGCCAAGAATGTATATCTAGTCACCGCAATAGCCATGATCATTAAACATTAAAAAATTTAAATCACCTTATAAGATCTATGAAAACCTTCCTTTAAAAAGAGTCTGAATAGGCAGAGCCAAAGATTTTTAGGGCAGTGAAACTATTCTGTATGATACTGTGATGCATTTGTGAAAACTCAGGTAAAATACACCAAGAATGAACTCTCATGTAAACTATGGACTTTAGATCATAACATGTCCATGTTGGTTAATAAATGTGCCATTGTGTGGGATATTGACAGTGGAGGATGTTTTGCATATTCAGAAACTCTCTGTACTTCCCACTCAATTTTGCTGTGAACCTAAACCTGTCTAAAAATTTAAATTTATTAACAACAAAAAAGGTATCCAAGTCTGCTGCTGTTCTCTAGGAGCTCATAAATTGGAGAGGGAAAACATACAGGAGACAATTTAAAGATACTGTAATTAGAACTACACTAGAAATAAGCAACAAACTAGAAAGCCAGCCTTAAGGGAAAATCCCAGTTTGCTTGGAAGTCAGAAAGTGCTATGTAAAGAAGGAAACACTTTAGCCAAATCTTATAGTGTTAATGAACCATGGACAGTCAGTCAGTCATTCCAGGAAGTAAGGAAAGTATAAACAGGTAGAGCTATGGAGGCAAAGTGTCCTTCTACAAAGGACAAATAATTCAAATGCATGAAATTTAGAATTGATGGGGAAAGGAACAAGACAGTTAAGAACAAATAGATGCCAGATTATGAAGGGCAACATATTCCAGGCTGAGATGGTTAGATGTTACCCTGAAGATGACAGGGAGCCACTGGAAATGTGTAGGTATGGAAGACCCCCCTTTATAATCACAACCTCCCAACATTCCTATTCCTTGCTTTATTTTTCTCCATTAAATTAACTAACATAATATACTCATCCCCTACCCCTACAAGCTCCAGAAGAACAGCATTTTTGTTTTATTTCCTGCTGCATTCCCAGTGTTTAGAGAGTACCTGTGACTAATGTCCCTAAAAATGCTGCTCCTTTCATAGTGAAATGTACATTCCTAAGCTTCCTACAGAGCAACAGATCTTATCTCAAATGACCAAAAAAAGGTGCCAAAATATTAATACAATACAAAGGTCACAAATCCCTGAATAAAGGACACAAATTTTGACCCCTTCCCAACTTGGGGACTACTTTAAAACTTCGTGTATTAATGGGTTTGAAACGCAAAAGCCTAAGAAGTTAGGATGAAATTTCAAGTCTGTCAATGTGCTTTCATAAATAAAAATTAAAGGACTGTAAAATTAACCTCCTTTACCCATATCCTAGTCAAACAGAACCATCAGCGCTTTCCACTTCCATCTCTGCAGGAGCAGCAAAAGTTTACAGAGTGCCTACTGTATGCATTAAACCCACAGTAATTCTAACACAACCACAACTGTAAGCGGGAATGATGATTCTCTCTCATTTGGCAGATGATATTGGGGCTTAGAATTGTTAAAGGATCTTATCAAAAGTCTCATAGGTCAGAAACATTAGGGGCAGGATCTGAATTCATATAAATTTAACTCCAAAGTACACCCTTTTCCAATACACAAGTGCTATCATTACAGGCCATTAAAACGGTTTATTATTTTTGTATTATGATTCACAAAAAGAAAAAGGTATTTATGCTTTCAGGGGTCACTGCAATTGTCAGAAGAAAAAGAAAAATGATTTCATGCATTCTTCACTGTGGGATGCCACTGAATGATAGGTAATGGTTATGTTCCTATCCTCCTTATTCTATTCCTAGGACTAGAAATGAAGTTTATTTTACCATATTGGCAATTTCTCTCCTGGAATTTTAGATGAAGATAGTGTCTCTTACCTTTCCAAACTTTGGGGATCCATTTTAAGATAAATGTTACAAAATCAGGGATTGCCGGGATAACTCAGCAGGTTGAGTGCTTGTGCAACTGCGAGGTCA
This sequence comes from Craseonycteris thonglongyai, assembly GCA_004027555.1. Taxonomy (NCBI): domain Eukaryota; kingdom Metazoa; phylum Chordata; class Mammalia; order Chiroptera; family Craseonycteridae; genus Craseonycteris; species Craseonycteris thonglongyai. The sequence goes on from PVKE010031005.1 coordinate 7,035, forward strand.
GGAGATTGAATCCCGGCCCCAACCCATGCAAAACCCACATAATGAACTGTGGTGAACTGGTAACAGGATGGTACAGTAGCAAAGGTTCTCACCTCCCATGCAGGAGGCCCCCGGTTCGGTTTCTGCCCCACGCAGCCCCACATCCACCTGTGTAGAATGAAGCTATGTCACAACTAATGGTGTACAACTATGGAGATGGCTCTGGGCCCTCCCCACTTCTCTCTCTATCACCTTCTCTCAAAACAATAGAAAATAAATCTTAAAAAAAAAACATGTTGGGGAAGCCGGGATGGCTCAGTGGGTTAGGCGCTCACTTTGCAGCCCCGGGGACCGAGGATCGAATCCCGGCCCTGGCGGTGCTGACCCATATGCTGAACTGGGGAGCACCCCCAGTTCGGTTCTCACCGGGGCGAGACCCCGGCCCAGTTCCTGCCCTGTGCAGCCCCACTCCCACCTGTGGAATGAAACTATGTGGAAAAATCGATGATGTGCAACTATGGAGACTGTTCTGGGCCTTCCCCCTTCACTCTGTCTCTGTAGCTCTCTCTCTGTCAAAAACAATAAATAAATCTTTAAAAAAAAAAAAAAAAGTTACAAAATTAAATTTGAAAGAGAGAGATGCCAGGATAGCTCAGCAGCTGAGCATCTGACTCACAATCACTAGGTTCAGGATTCAATTCCTGGCCCCAACCCGTGCAACTCCATATGCTGAACTGCGATGCAAGTTTGGTTCCTGACCCATGCAGCCCCTCCCTCATCCACATCCATGCAATGAAACCATGTCACAACGAATGATGTACAAAAATGGAGACTGCTCTGGGCCCTCACCACTTCTCTCTCACCTCTCAAAACAATAAAATAAAATCTTTAAAAAATTTTTTGAAAAAGCACAGTATCAAATAAATGAAATCTGGTAAATACGGTAGTGCGAGATTTTTTCCTATCCCATGATTTCAAAATTTCTCACTTCCAATAACAAATTAGAAGTGTTCACACTGAAAATAAAGAACATTTCATAAACAGAGAGACTTAAGAACTATAACAAGGGATGCCAGAATACTTCAGCAGGTAGAGAGCACTTGCCTTGCAATCTCAAGGTCTGGGGATAAAATCTTGGCCCCAGCCTGTGCAAACCCAAATGTTGAACTGTGGTGCAACTGGTAACCACCGGGATGGCAGCAAAGCTGCTCCCCCGTCCCATGCAGGAGGCCCCCAGTTCAGTTCCTCCCACATGCAGCCCCACATCCACGTGGGTGGAATGAAACTGTCACATGATGCCAACTATCGAGACTGCTCTGGGCCTTTCCCCTTCTCTCTCTCACCTTCTTTCAAAAAAATAAAGAAAGAAATAAAAGCAAGAAAGAAAAGAAAGAAGGAAAGAAAGGAAAGAAAGAAAGAAGGAAAGGAAGGAAAGGAGGGAAAGAAAGGAAAGAAAAGAAAGAAAACCTCTAATGAAATCCTCTACTTACAGATGAGAAAACTGAGGCTTGGCCCCAATCACAAAGACTGTAGAAGCACAGTAATAATCCAAGCCTCCTGAGAGAATCCAAACCAACTTTCTCAAGAGGGCAACTCCCTTTGTTCTCAGAAGGAAAAGGGAGAGAAAAAAAATAGTATCTTATTCCTAAGAATATTCTAACACCTAATGGTGCTTGCCACACAAAAAAATTCTCAAGATGTTTAAAAAAACATTTTGCTTATTGAAATAAAATCTTTTTGGAGACAAAATTTCTATGTACTCCTCTCCACTCTTCAACTTGAATATTTGGAAGTTATAATTGGTTGAAAACTGAACATTCATATTTTACATATATTAAGCTCATTTCTTCTTTTCATAAGTCGTAAGCCTCAATTAAAATAACCATTTTCGGCAGCTGTCATATTTTCTACACCTAAATGAATTCTGACATGATTTGTCTTAGTGGCAAATGGGGACATCTGAAAATAGAGCCATATCATAAAAGGCCTAAAAAAGCCAATGAAGTCATATTCTGTAAATAAAATTTCATTTGTTAACCTACTACTTCCAAGAATCTTATCTGAGGTATTCACAAAGATGTAGTCTTGTTCCAGGGTTATGCACATCTTCCAATCACCTTATTTGTTAGCCTGGGTTTTTTTCTCTTTTTGTATCTTTAGGCATGTAACCCATGGCCTCCACCCAGTTCTCTTCTCCTCACTATATAAACAGAACATTTAAAAGTGAACATTCATTAAATTCATTCCATATTCCAATCCATTCCCCATCCCGAAGCTGAGTGATCTTCCTAAAACAATCTCAACATGCCCCTGTCCCTCTAAACACTCTCTAGAGCAGGCATGTCCATCCTGTAGCCCAGAACAGCTTACATTTTTTACCCAGTGGACATCAAAATGGAAGAGTATTCAGACAGAAAAACAGTCAACATGGGGAAACAGGGATGGCTCAGCGGATTGAGTGCTTGCGTTGTAGCCCAGGGGTCCAAGGATTGAGTACCACTCACAAACCTGGTCCATGCAGACCCATATGCTGAATTGGGGTGTGCTTCCCACCCCAGTTCAGTTCCCAGGGCAAGCTTCCCATGTGGGAAGCCCCCGGTTCAGCACCCATCAGGGCTTGCCCCTCATGCGGGTGGCCTCCTGCCTGGTTCCCACCCTGCCTGGCCCCACACCCACCAATGAAATGAAACTATGTGGAAAACTAATGACGTGCAACTATGTAGACTGCTCTGGGCCCTCCTCCTTCTCTCTCTCTGTAAAAAACAATTATTAAAAAAGAAACCCACAGTCAACATAACCTTCCCAACTGAGGACTGAGTTTTGAATATTTCTGCTGAGGTGATCCTTTATGGCAGTATTGCATGGACTGCCTTTTGTTCTGTCTGAGTCATAATGATGGACTCAAGTTTCATAACCTGTAATGATCTTTAAGTCCTCACCTTCTTTTTCAAAAACTTCAAAAAAAATTGGAGAAACTTCTTCCACTGTTAAGAATTCAATAACAGCATGTTGTTTGAACAGAATGTCTGAACACTCTTCCCTTTTGATGTGCACTGGGTAAAAAATGTATGCATCTGTGTGTGCAAGGTCAAGAATGATGGAGGGGAGATACTATGTGACTACACAGAACCAGTTATATCCAGATATGTCTAATCTAACAAAAAAAATATTACAGTGGAGGCAAAATCTATCAGCCTGCCTTCGTATTTAGAGGGAAACAATACTGATATTTGCAATTTACTTTGAAATGCGTTAAAAAGATAGGGTCATGTGGTAAATGTTTATGGTAGAATCTAGGTCTGGGAATAAGTATTAACTATAAAATTCCTTCAACTTTTCTGTATGTTTGGAATTTTCATAAGATGTCAGAAAAAACCCTTCAGGGTTTCCTGCTGCTCTTGCAGTAAATGGCTAACTGTAAAGATCAATTTTCCTAACAAAGACTCCCTTAGCTTTCCTGCCCATATCACCATGTCCCACGACCCCCATGCTGAACTGTAGCTATTCACAACTTCTAGTGCAGCAGAGAGGCCTTGCTTTCTCCCAACTCTAAATCTTCACACATCCTCTCACTTTTTTTCTGGAATATTCTTCCCTTCCCCTCACCACACCTGGGAGGACCCTAGCTTATCCTTTTAGTTTCTTCTAGGAAACTTTGATTCCACAAGTCTGGTTAAGTGCCCTATTTTGTATTCCCAACACACCACACACTTAAATCAAGACAATTCAGTGTTGTATGTCAGCTTATTTGAGTTTCCTTCAGCAGACTCTAAGTGTATCAAGTCTGTTCCCTTCACTCAACAAATATTCTTTGGGCAAGTTCTCTTAACAGTAAACGGGATATAAAGTTCTTGCTTTTAAGGTACTCAAGAGATACACATTGTCCTATTCATAACAGATATTGTCCCTCCTTGCTCACCAAGAACAGAAACCAGAAACCATGTTGTCTTAGTCTTTTCAGGGGAAGGGATGCTACAACAAAAAAAATTATAGCATAGGCTGGGTGGCTTTTAAACAACAGATATTTATTTCTCACAGTTCTAGAGTCTGAAAAGTCTAGGATCAGAGGGCTGGCAGATTTGGTATCTAGAGAGGGCTCACTTCCTCGTTCACAGAGAGCCATCTTAACACTGTGTCCTTACATGGCAGAAGGGGTGAGAAAGCTAGCTCTCTGGTGTCCCTTCCGCAAGGGTTGTAAACATATTCATGAGGGCTCGACCCTCATTACCTAATCATCTGCCAAAGACCCACTTCCTAATGCCATCACATTGAGGATTAGGATTTCAACATTTGGATTTGTGGGAAGGAGGTTGTAATGTGCCCACAAGCCCTGAGCTTCAAATGGTAGAAAGGATTGACCCCCAAACCTGGTGCTTCTAGGTAAGGACTCTAGCAAACCTGAGCTGCCTTGGTTCTTTTCACCAGGTTTTAGCTCCTGTAACTCATTCCCTTAATCCTTGGGCCCACACTGTTCTCCTCCCCTCCCTACTTAGCAAAATTTTATGCATATACCACCACCTTTTGCACAGAATCTTATGTGACATTTTTACCAATTACCATATTTTTCGGTCCATAAAACGCACTTTTCCCCCCAAAATAAGTGGAGGGAAAAGTGAGTGCGTCTTATGGAGCGAATACTGCAAAGAAGAGTGCACGTTGGGGACCTTAATGATGCCATGGGGAAGCCTGCAGCCAGATCAGAAAGCAGGGACTACATGGAAGGAGAGTGGGTCCAGGCAGGTCAGGTGCGTCTTATAAAGCGAAAAATACGGTATTTCATACTGACATGTTTTATTTTTACCACAGGAGTTTATAAGCTCCTAGCAGGCAGGGACTGAATCTTGGCTTCTTTGCTCCGAATGACTCAGCAAAGCATTTTATGCATAGCATGTTATGATAAATGTTTAATAAACAAATGAATAAAGAGGTAACCTGTGAGGTCTTTCTAACAGCCACTGCCCTGACTTCACAAGTAAAATAAGGCCCAAAAAGGTCAGCTTATGGTCACTCACTTATTAATAACAGAGTCCCATGCTGAACATGGGTCCTTTCTTTTTCCTAACTCAAGGCTCTTTTTGCATTTTCAAGGTGCTTTTGTTGATATTGATGTCAGTTTTGCACTTTCTAAGTGCTTTTGTTGATATTCTCTCTCACATGACTTCACACCAGTTGGATTACCACTCTACTGGCCTGTATCTGTGGTCCTCCCGGCTCTGTTTCTGTTTTTGATAGCAGCACTGGGAGAAATAAATAAACTGCTCTTTAATACTTGTTAAACCTATTTTCAGACTATACCTCTAGCTGAAATAACAATGATACTTTAAGTAAAAGCTGATCATCATTCATCCAACATTTATTTACTGAACACCTATTATGTGCCCAACATCGTATTCCATTAACCAAAAACCTCTATTAACTGGTATCTGTGATTATTGATAATGATGCCCATTAATAACCTAAGGCAGGGGTCCACAAACTTAAGTCTATAGGCCACATCTGGTCTGCATTTGTAAATAAAGTTTTTGTAATAAGATTTTATTAAACACTGCCACACCCATTCATTTAAGTATTGTGTATTGTCTACGGCTATTTTTCTGCCAGGTAGCAGCCTCCTGCCTTGCCAGCTGAGTAGTTACAACAGAGACCTTATGGCCCACAGAGCCTAAATTATTTAGTATCTGGTCCTTTACATAAAGGACTGATGACCCTGACCACTACAAAATACCAATATGTCACTGGGCTCTCAAAACATTTTATATTTGGTGTATTTTTAGTAGTAGCAACATATAACACATGATAAATAATATTGTTAATCCATGAAAGTTACCAATCCAATATCATATATGTGGTAACATTTATTCCTGTATCACATTCCCATAACTCATGCCAGAAAACTGTATTAACATATTTCTACTGATAAAAATCTATTTCCAACAAACAAGTCAAGGAACCTTGATGGTCTTTAATCCCAGTTTCTCACAAGATTAATAGTTTCAAACTGAACAATCTCATTTTCAGAGTCAGACCTCACATAGATAATGATCCGCTCACTTTCTTGACAAGTTACTTCTCTGAACAGACCTCTAGTTCCACTGTGTATATCTTGAAGTTTCCTACTTGCAATAATTCAAGCATAGTAGTAGCTAGTTTTGTTCTTGAATAACAAAGAAAAATGTTTCAAACACACTTCCTGATGATGCTGAGCATTATCATGGGATTCGGGGGCGGGGGTAGCAGCTAGTGGCTTCAGGGAGAAACAGAGACTCTAGATTTCTTCCCTAGGTGGAATCAAACAACCCACATCTACAAGGAAATACTTTAGCAATCACTAAATCCAAATATCTTAATTAACAAATGAGAAAGATGAGGCTTACGTGACTTACCAATGGGCCAACTAGTTTTCATTAATTCACTGTGGCTTCAAATCAGAAAGTTATAATTATGTCCTATCTATAAACCAGACATTCACTGCGATTTTGACATTAGGAGAATCAGATACAATTCCTTAATAACTGCTAAACACCTTCTTACCTATCCTACAAAGAAAGCTCTCTTTTGCTCTAGGGAGACAGTCCAGTAGATAAGTTAAGAATGCTACTCTGGGGGAAGCCGGGATGGCTCAGTGGGTTAAGCGTTCACATTGCAGCCCTGGGGACCGAGGATCGAATCCCAGCCCCGGCCTGTACAGACCCATATGCTGAACTGGGGAGTGCCCCCAGTTCAGTTCTCAACGGGGTGAGACCCCAGCCCAGTTCCTACCCTGTGCAGCCCTGCACCCACCTGTGGAATTAAACTATGTGGAAAAACCAATGATGTACAGCTATGGAAACTGTTCTGGGCCCTCCCTGTCTGTCTCTGTATATTTTTCTCTCTATCAAAAACAATAAAAATAAATCTTTAAAAAGGTCTCTGAAATTCATTACCTCATCCAAAAATTGGTGCTTACATCTAACTCCCAGTTTTGAGGGGTGAGATGGGGTAGAGGCATTTACATGAATATGCTTTGAGAAGGACTGATATGTTACTAGTCCTGACCCTTTTCTTCAAAAGGCAGTGGAAAGGGAGGTCATGCAGGCAAGCTAAGGTTGAACTGCAATCTGTGTCTGAGGTACATTAATCTTTGATCATCATTCCTATTCTAGGTTATTTCTGGAAATGTAAAACTTGTTAAAGTCTCATATTTGATTTTTTAAATATGGAACTCCAAAAAGAACCATAATTCTTGAAAGGTATATTAAGGTAAGTATCCTCTTGCCTAGCAGTTTCAAACTTGTAACGAAGAAAACCCTATTTATATATTAATTCCTACAACCAGTATAGATTTAAATGCTGCCATATATGATGGTTAAATGTCTTTAAGAAATCTTTAGCGCTTTTATAGAAAATTATTCCTATTTATGTAATCAATATAAAAACCTGTTATTAACTTCTTAGAAAGCTGAAAAGGACTTTGATGAAATCCCAATAGTACTCACATAAAAAAATTAATTTCAAGCTCACATAACTTGATACTAGATGGAGCTTTATGAACCATTAAGCTCATAAAAAAGGAAATTTAATGTATTCTAACTACGAAGGATTGAAGACTCAGGGACCTCTAAGTACACCCACAATCACAGGAACTGACCCAGTGTCAAAAGATTTAAAACAAAGCATGGTGCAACCTCAGGACAAATGAGAAATATCAAGAAATGGACAAAACTGTCACTTCTGTTTCATGACAAAAAGAATCAAAGTAATATCTAATGCACAGAAATAATTGGGAGGAACTTATAAAATGAAAAAAATTCAGGAATCTGAACTTTAGTTTATTGATAGTAATGAACATTAATTGGTTTAAATTAGTACATTTTAAATATTTTCTGGAATTTTTTGCTTTTGGATCCTAATCTGTTTTTGTTGTATAAATATCAATATGTAGGCACTAATTCAATTTTAAAAAAGTGAGCTCTGATCAAATATTTTCTAATCTAGTTAAAACAAATCATCATAAAAAGTCACTGTTCTGTTATCACTTCATAAACACTTATCTCATTCAGTCCTCCCCATAACCCTAGAAGGTACGCATTATGACTTCTATAATACCTATTTTAAAGATGAAGAAACCGTATAGATGTCAAAGAACTTGTTTAAGATCATTGGGGTAGTATGTGATAAGGCCATGATTGGATCCCGCTTAATTTGCAGAAAGTACCTTCAATCACACTAAAAACAAAGGTAAAAACTAATTTTTCAACTATCTCCATGTAATTTTAAAGAACATCAAGTTATATTCTAGATTGGCAGCAGTTCATGAAAAATAAGTCATTTGTTTCTATCTAAATGTGCCTATTAAAAGCAGAGCCTGTCAAGTAGATTTGACTTGTTTCCTTTCCTGTTTTTATATGTACATATCAAAAATAGTTGAGACACCAATACCAAAGTTTTAAAATTTAACCATGATCTATACAAGCCAAATTGCAATATCTCACATTCAGAGAATGTGGAAAAAATCTCTCCTGTAAATGACCCAAGAGCTAAGCCTGCAAAAATATGAACCTGTGAATTGTTCTCCCTCACTGTCCTTGACCCTCACTCCCAGGATCAGTAAAGAAATAAAACGCATAGCTTCCAGAGAGCAGAGGAAATATAGAACAATCAGGAGAATTGAGACATTAGACCATTTCTCCTTATCACATCCACTTGGCCTGAGGGACTAAAACAGAAAGGTGTTCTATTGTCTTTTACAAATTTCAGAGTTATAAGTGACAGCTACGCTGAAGCCAAAAAGCTGAATCAAATAAGAACATTTATCACAACTACCAGGTCTCATTTCTAGCTTCTCTGTCAATTATACAAAGAGCTGGCTATTAAATATTAATGGAATACCATTTGCACTGGAGCTCTCGCGAAGAGCATCCTGCTACCAATTTTTGTTATGAAAGAAAAACCATCCTTATTTTGTAGCTAAACCTCAAGCCAGTACAATCCCTCAGATGGGTAATCACATTCTGTTCGTGCCAGGGGAGGAAGTCAGGGTCTCCCTACATCTAGAGAAGGAGAAAGGGCTTTGGGGAGGGCGCATCCCTGCAGGTCCTGGGGAGGTGGTCCCGGTTCCCTTTCTCCCCCAGCTGTCAGGGGACAGGTCGGGCGTTGGGATTATGCCAGGGCTAGGAGTCCGCACAAAGCGAGCAGGCGGGCCGGACCCCGGCCGGGGTGGGACCGGGCAGGGTAGAGCGAGACAGGAGACACTTACCCAGCAGCAGTACGTTCTTCCCCGCGGGGAGCTTGGAGCGCGAGCGGGTTGAGACCTCGCTGAGGATGCAAGACCTAACGGAGAGCAAGGAGCACACTGAGGCCGGGGTCTGAGGGCGGGAGGCCGTAGCCGCAGCGCGGTAGGGATGGACCCGGCCTCAGAGCGCCTGGGCGGGGGGCTGCCGAGAACGCAGTGGCCTGGGCCCGGCGCCGAGCTCTGGCGGACACGGGATCCAGAGGCGTACACAGGGCCGGGAGTGCCAACGGGAACCCAAGGAGGGGTGGGGTTGTTACCAAAGGTTCTGCCCGTCCTCGTCGTCGCCTGCTGCAGCGCCTCCGTTGCCCGACGTTAGTTCGTTGGTCAAGGGGCCGCCCGTGTAAGTCGAGGATAATCCCGGCGGAGAGGAGCCGAAGGCAGTAGCTCGCCCCACAGCCGCCATTTTGGTCGGGAATCACACCACTCCCGGCAAAGCTGAATGAGCTACTCGGCAGCGGTGGGGACCCGGATATGGAGCGTTCAGCGCACGGGAGCAGGGCGGGGCTTGCGGGGGCGTAGTCCCGGGCGCTGCAGGGACTGACCGAGAGAGCGAGGACGGACTGCGCGTGCGTTACAAACCGGCGGGCGCGGAGGGGAAGCGCGTGCGCGTGCGCGTGCGTGAGCACCCAAGTAGGCTGATCTGCTACAACCCGGGTTGAGCGCGGGTGTAGAACCGCCTCTCACGGCCCCACCCTCAGCCCTGGACTACAGCAGGGCGTGTTGGGGTGTGTCAAGTGAACTGTGTTCCTTCCCACTTTTCAGTCAGGTCCACAAAAATTGCACCTGGCGTGGAATTCTTGCACTGTCATTATCACACTATTCAGGCTCAGCGCAGGTCTCCCGTGTACGCGGGCGTTTCACTGGGGCTGAGATGGAAATGGACACCTCCGCTGCAAAAGAGGCCGTTATGCAACCTGGGTCCAGAGTGTTACTGTGGTCCCCGATTTCTGTTTTTGTTTTGTTTTGTTTTCCTTTCTCAGGAGGCGACGTGTTTCTCAAACCTTTGTCCCCACATCAGAGGCGGGCCCCCAGCCCCTAAGCAGCTGCGTGACAAAAACTGTTGACGGGGATTGCTTTAGTGGTTTGAATGTTTTGTATGAGATGCTCTGTGTGAGATTTGGAAAGACCCTCTAGGTGACCCTCTAGTCATCCATCTATCCAGTCAATGGACTTTTGTTCAGCACTTAGAATGGCAGGCCCAGTTGATACTGGGAATACACAGATGGAACAGAAACAAGCTAAAATAGTCCTAAAATAACCCCCTTCTACACTTGATCTTAACCAAAAGGCCAAGAAGCAATAAATAACCCCCTTTCTATCAGAACTTTACTGGTTAAATATATTTGAATATCTGAGCCCCATGTCCAGAGTTGACGGTTTTAAGGCTCTATCCTACTATTACAACATATAAAAATAGTTGCTTAAAATAGTCTGACCTATGTACATTATAGCTTTGTATCATTTCGTATTTGAAGATCACTTGCTAATATATGACCTCATCAAGTTTGTTAGGCTAATAAGAAAATCCACAGCTAAAGACTATATTTGCTATACATTAACAGTGCAGTTAGAAGCCTACAAGGCTTTGGAGGCTGACAAATTGAGTTCAGAATTAGTTCTATCAGTTTACTGGCTATGTAACTTTAGGCAATTTCCTTAACGCCTATGAATTTTAGTTAACTTGTCTGTAAAATTGGAATAAAAGGACCTAGAATCATTATGAAAATTAAATGGGATGATTGATGTAAAATGTCTTAGAACAGTGACTGACAAATCTTAAGTGCTTGATGTGTGCTTATTAATGATTGATACTTTCCTTTACCCTTCAAATCATTCATATCTGACCAATCCCTGGAATTGATGGTCCTAATGAACTCATTTAGCTAAAACTCTTCATTGTTTGTTTGTTTGTTTGTATGATTAGAAAAAGAACCAGAATCCTATCTTGTGATCCCAGGCTTCCTATGGTAACAAGCAGGACAGAATCTGTGGGACTTTAAATCACTGTTGTAAAGGAGAACTGTATACTGCACTTGGTCCCCCTGAGAGTTGATTCACTCTCTGTACTTTACTCCCTCAGTCATCTATATTCCTCAGAACATTTTTTTTGCCTCGATTGTTTTTATACAGAGTACTCAGTTTCGTCTCATATTTACTTAGATAGGAAACTATTAATTTTATAATAGTGTCAGGCTTCTAATACCATGTTACTTCCAGATGCCCAGCTATCCACTTATATTGAGGTCAAAGTTGTATTCCTTGTGGTTTTATTATACCCCTATCCAACACCATTCCACTGAGATAGCTGACACGAGTGGTCATTTATGAGTGCATACTATGTGCCAGGCACTTTACGTTGGTGGGATTTGCAATCCTCATACTTAGTAAGGGAACAGAAATTAAGTAACTTACCCCAGGTCACACCAGTCAGAGGTAGATAAACTGAGATTTTAATCTTCCACTGTGTAAAATGGCCTAGGTCAGTGGTCGACAAACTCGTCATCCAAAAGAGCCAAATATAAACAATACAAAATTGAAGTTTATTCAAAGAGCCATTTTTTTTAAACTTAAGCATTACTTTAGTAGAGACGTTTTTATGGAAATAATTAGGATTAAAAGTACACTCTCGAGCTTGCCTTTGCTAAATATGTCTTAGTTTAATGGTACATTAAATAAAACTTGGTATCATACTTATATAAAGATAATATTTATTTAAAAATATAACAAGTTAAATAATATAAAATGTATCCTTAAAAAGAAAACTACAAATACTCCACTAATGTGAACAATGGCCTTGCATTTCCTTGAAAAGTAAGGGTAAGTCAGGTTTGTATGTTGTTTTTAATTTTAGGCACGATTCCAAGTTCTCATCGATAAGCCGATTTCTTAATTTACTCTTGATAAAGTTCATGCTTGAAAATGATTGTTCGCATAAATATGTAGACCCAAATAAGTAAAGAACAGCAAACGCTAGTTTCTTCAGTTGATCATATGAGTCAGGAGTACT
>PVKE010031006.1:0-19296 GCA_004027555.1 Craseonycteris thonglongyai
TTTTAGGATGAAGTGTCCTATAAACGTCAATTATGTCCAGTTGCTGTAAAGTATCATTTAAAGTTTTATTTCTTTGTTTATTTTCTGTTTGGACAATCTGTCCATGGCTGTCAGTGGGGTGTTTAGGTCCCCTACTATAATTGTGTTTTTGTCAGTTTCTCCTTTTAGATCTGTTAGCAGTTGCTTTGTAAATTTTGGTGCTTCTTGGTTGGGGGCATATATATTAATAAGTGTGATATCTTATTGTATTGTCCCCTTTATCATTATGAAATATCCATTTTTGTCTCTTATTATCTAATTTATCCTAAAGTCTGCTTTGTCAGATGTAAGTATAGCTATACCTGCTTTTCTCTGGGTGACATTTGCTTGGAGTATTTTTTTCCACCCATTCACCTTGAGTCTGTGTTTGTCCTTGTGGCTGAGGTGTGTCTCTTGTAGATAGCATAAGGTTGGTTATTGTCCTTTAATCCAGTTTGCTACTCTGTATCTTTTTATTGGTGAATTCAGTCCATTTACATTTATGGTGATGAATGCTATATGAGGATTTCCTATAGCCATTTTATATTTTGTTCTCTGGTATCTTTTTTTTTATTTTTTATTGTTTCTTTGCTTTTTTCTTCCAATTGATTATTTTAGTTTGATGATGTTTATGACTGTTTTTTGTTTTTGTTTTTGTTTTTTTGAAGTGAACTGGGGGCCTCACCGCATTCAGGAAGCACACCCCAGTTCAATGTGTGGGTCCGCCTGGGCCAGAGCCGGGATTCGACCATCGGTCCTCGGGGCTTCAAAGCGAGCGCTTAACCCGCTTAGCCACCCTGGCTTTCCCAATGAATCTTTTTTCTGTATTCTCGTCTTTTGTTTTTATGTGTTCCAGTTCTAAGTTCTTTTTCAGTGGTTACCATAAACTTTATATAAAAGAAAGTTTTATATATGCAGGGGTTTCTTCTCTTAAGGATGTTTCTTATCTCCATTCTCTTTGGAAACTTAAGTCTTTACTTCCACCCTATTTAATATTTTTGCTGTTCCAGTTTATCTCTACCATGTTTCCCCAAAAGTAAGACATCCCCCGAAAACAATACTTACTTACAGTTTTGCCTCTCGCTGAAATACGTATAAGGCATCCCCCTGAAAATAAGACCTAGCGAATCTTTGGGAGCAAAAATTAATATAAGACACTGTCTTATTTTCGAGGAAACAGGGTAAAACACTGTCTTATTTTTGGGGAAACAGGGTATTTACTTTTACTTTTTGTTTCAGGTCCAATCGCCTCCTTCAGTATTTCTTTAAATGCTGGTCTTCTGTTGGAAAATCCCTTCGGTTTTTGTATGTCTGCAAAGGTCTTTATTCCTTCTTCATATCTAAAGGATATCTTTGCTGGACACAGGATTCTTGGCTGGTAATATTTTCTGTTAATATTTTGAATACTTTGTTCTATTCCCTTCTGGCTTGTAGAGTTTCTGTTGAGAAATCTGATGAGAGTCTGATGGGCTTTACTTTATAGGTTATTGTGTTCTTTTTTCTGGCTGCCTTGAGGATTCTTTCTTTGTCTTTGACCTTTGACATCTTCAGTATAATGTGCCTTGGAGAGGGTCTGTTAGGATTCAAGTGGCTAGGGGTTCTGTTTCAAGAACTTGAATCACAAATCCAAGTTCTTGTCATAGATTTGTGAAGTTCTTATTTACTATTCATCTGAGTAGATTCTCTGTGCCCATCTTGTCCTTTGCTCCCTCTGGAATACCTATTATTCTTATATTAGTTTTTCTAATGAAGTCAGATAGTTCTTTTAGATATGTTTAATTTCTTTTAGCTTTTAGGTCTCTCTCTTCTTCCTTCTGTGATATTTCCAAGTTTTTGTATTTGATTTCACTAATTCTTTCCTCCATTTGGTCAGCCCTGCTTCCTATGCTAGCTATTTCATTTTTCATTTCTTTTATTGTGTTGTTTATCTCCAGAATTTCTATTTGCATCTTTTTCATAGATTCCATTTCCTTTCTGAGATCACCTGGTCCCTTCTGTGTATTTGCCATTTTTCTCTGATCTCTTTGAATATTTTTATAATTGCAACCTTGAATTCTTTGTCATTTAGCTCATATAATTCCATCTCTTCAAGTTCCTTTGCTGGATATTTTTCTCTTTCTTTCTGAGCTTTTGTGTTCAAAGGGTATTCATCACTGCTGGAGCATTTTGTTTTCTGGACATGAGGACTTTTTCCTTTGGTAGATGTGAAGGTATCTTTCTTTTACTTCCTAGCTGGTGTTAGTGTCTTATAACAATTTCCTCTTATTTATTTCATTTTATCACAGTTAGAGACTTCCTAGGAGATGGGCTTCTCTTTGATTCATTTGTCCTGGTCTCTGTATGCCTCCTCTTTCGAAAAGTATGGTGGGTGATGGTATTCTATGCCTCTGAGATCCCACTGCTGTCAGAAGCTGCCACGCCTAGATCCCTCTGCGGCTTCAGCAGGACAGGTTGGGGTAACTGCAGCTTCCATCTGCTGGCTTCAGCCAGAAGAGTGAGGGCAGGGTTTGTTGGAAAAGGCGAAGGTCTGATTGCATCACAGGGTAATGGAGATTTCCCGGAGGATCGTTAAAGATCTTCCATGGGTGAGGCCTGCAGGGTGAGCCCTGGGTGACAGCAAGGGGAAGGAGCCAGGCTCCACGTCCAAGGCCAAGCAGTACTCTGTTTGGGGCCCCACCTAACTGAGGGCCACTCTGCACCTTGGCACCCAACACACTCCTGGTGTGGGTGCTCCAGCCACTGGAACACCCACCTCTGGCTCCAGTTGCCAGCCTCATGTTCCGCAGGTCCCCAGCTTCAGCTGCCTGACTCAAGCGCCAGCAGCGGGATCTTCACTTTGGTCACCTGCACCAATCCCTGGCTGCTGCTGGTACCTCGCTCCAGCCTTCTGCCCTGCACTCTGGCCACCCTCACCTCACACCAGCTGCGCCCTCCACACTCACACCAGGATCTTTCACCACCATCAGCCACACCTGCATTTCCCTTCCACCCCACACTCTGGCATCTGTGCCTCTGTCCGTTCCAGCCCTCCAACTCACCCAGGCTCGTTCTGCACCTCGAACCACACCCCCAGCTCCCACCTCCGTCAGTCTGTCCTCTGCTGGACTTGATTCAGCCTCTGGGTAGGTCACTGGGTGGGTCTTCAGGTTGCATTTTGTGGCGGGTCTCCGCATGGCTTCCTTTCTTTCTCCTTCACTCACTTCCATTTCTTCAGCTTTAGGAATTTTCTTGGGTGTCTCAGCCGAGGCTGTGCACTGCTTAGGAAGTCTCTCATTGGATTTTAGTTGTTTAAATTGTTGTCTTTCCAGGAGAGGTTTTAAGAGCTCCTCTCATGCTGCCATCTTGATGACATCTTCTTTTTTTCTGTTTCTAATTACCTTTTTGAATTGATGATTATCCTATATGATATGCTCTGATTTCTCTTTATCATTTTTGCATCATGTTAAATCTTTGCTTTGTATATACCATGGGCCATAAATAAAATGTCTTATAGATAAAACAATTTGTTTTGAGCTGATAGCAACTTCATTTTAATCACATACAGAAACTTAAACTTTAGTTTTATATTTTTGTTGTCACAATTTACTCCATTCTATATTGTGTATTCTTTTACAAACTATAGTAGCTATACTTATTTTTAAAAATATTTTCCCTTAGTTTTTCACTTTAGTTAAGAGGCTAATGCAGCATCTTATTACAGAATCAGAATTTTTTAAATATAAATTTATATATACTTCACCAGTATGTTATATTTTTGTTTTTATCTTACTTATGGATCTTTTGTTTAACTTTAAAGAAATTCTTTCAGTATTTTTGCAAGTTAGGTCTAGTGGTTATAAACTTTCTCAGCTTTTGATTGGATGAGAAATCATATCTGAAGAATAACTTTGCCAGATAAAGTATCCTAGGTTTGAATATTTTTTTCTTTCTTTTAATACTTTGAATATATCATTTCACTCTTTTCTGGCCTATAGGATATCTGCTCAGAAATCTGATGATAGCCTACTGGGAGTTCCTTTGTAGGTTAAAATCTTTTATTTTGCTTTTATGATTCTCTATGTTTTATTTATAAAAGTTTATATAATATGTCAGAGTATATCATTTTGTATTCTGATAATGGTATAACTTATAAGCTTCTTCAACTCGCATATCCTAGTCTTTCTCCAGATATGGAAAGTTTTAAAGTCTTGTTTTGTTTTGTTTTAATAAACTTCTATCCTCTTCTCCTTCTAGAACTCAATCATTTTAATATTTGTACATGTGATATATTCCATAGATCATGTAAACATCCTTTGCACTTTTGTTCTTTTGTCTTATTTGACTATGTTGTAATATTTTCAAGTCTACCCTGTAGATCACTTATTTGATCTTCTCCTCCTTCTATTCTGTTGTAGATGTTTTTTATTGTATTTTTTATTTCATTTGTTAAATTCTTCAGCTTCATAGTTTCTGTTTGATTCTCATTTATAGTTTCTATCCCTGTTAGATTTTTCATTTTATTTTCATGTTTTTCCTGATTTTAATTAAATTGCCTTTTTTATATTTTCTTGTAACTCATTGCATTTACTTAGATCAGGACTTTTATATTCTTAATCAGTTAAATTGCAGAATTTTGTTTCTTTGAGATTGTTCACTTAAGGATTATTGTTATTTTTGGGTGATTACATATTATCTTGATTCATGTTCCTTGAAGTTTTGTATTATTGTTTTTGCATTTACGGTAGTGGAGAGTTTAGATTTTTACTAGTTTTGTTTAAGTGGAATATATATATAGTGATCCTTTCTATATCTGGGATTTTCTCAGACTTTCTATGGATGCACCTGCTCCACATTTATTCCTCACTCTTTTGGCTAAATTTTTAAGTTTGTGTGTGTTCTTTTTTTCTTACAACTCACCGAGATGGCTGCTGAAAACCTTTATTTTTTGTTTTCCAGAAAGGCACTACAGCTTAAAGTTGTGGTTTCTTTCTAGCCCACAGACCTATGTTTAATTTTCTGAACACAATCACTGTTTACTTGAGTTAGCTTTCACTGCTGTACTCATGGGCATGAACAGGGAGCCTGCTATGGAATGAGAATACTTGTGAGTTTAGCACTTCAATTTTTAGGGTTGTCCATGGGTAAGGTCAGGGGTTGTTAGGTAAAGTTACCTCAGTGGTGCATAGACTATCTTCCTCCTAGCATTCTGAAGACAGTCAGCAGGAACCATGTCTCTTTAAGTCCCTTTGATATTTTTATCTGCCTCTTTCCCAATCTTCTGTTTCCCTTCTTTTTATAGAGTTTCCACTTCAATACTTCTTTAAAAGTGTTTTACATAGCTGGGCTATCCAAGCACTGATTTACTTCTCTCCCTTCTCTTATGGCAGTGTTGCTATCAAATAGTTCAGCACCAAACTGTGCCCCCTTGCAGGAGAGGCAGCACTGGCAAAGTTCCTCCTAAAGTCTCCAGTGCACCCAAACTTACATTTGTGTTCGCTCCATGGAATGCTGGATTCTCTCTTTGGAAAAGCTAGACTTCAACTACATTTCTCATCTGTGGTTCTCTGTACAAGCCAGCACTCTCTTGCTTTTTACTGTGGTTGAGAAGAGTTGGAATTGGTTTGCTGGCTTCTGTTGGCTCCACATCCCATATCATAGTTTATTTGCCTATTACTCAATGAACAAATTGTCAAGACTCCTCCAAGTTTTCTTGGCATATAGTACAGAATCTCACATCTTCTACAAAGTTACTTTTGTTTGTGGATAGATGTTGACTATTGTTAAAAGGGGGAACAGAAAAGAAAGAGGACACCACCACAATGCTGCAGATCTAATCTTTAGAATTTGTTTATATTAGTAGCTTATTTAGATAATATTAATTTTTTTTAAGTTTTGTAATATTTGTAAAAATTTTAGGATGAATTGAGTCATTGAACAAAATCTTTGTTCTTCTGTTTTCAATCTGTTTTTTTGTTAATGTTGTTATTTCTTTATTTGCTCATTTTAGTTCAAGGTTTAATAGAAAGGAGTAAAGACAAAAAGAAAAGAAATGAAAATGAAAGAAAGGAAAAGGAAAATAAAGGAGAAAGGACACATGAGAATTTTTAGACAGGGATGAAAGGTCAGAAAAATCACTGTGAGTACTGAAAACTGAGATTGTGAAAGAAGGGCCCTTTGATACGGTGCATAGCAAGCCAAGGGCACTTGACCATTTTCCATCTTAATATAGTCTCTTCACTATGAACATAGGAACACAGTTACACAGTAACTGGGAAGCTATGGCACAGCAAGTTCAGCCAGCTCTGTCCTATAAAAGACAGAGAATATAAAATTAAGATATGTTCTACAATATTTAAACTTCTTATTTTTGAAAATTTTCTGTGCTTTATATTGTGCAACTAGAATTCGTTGAGCTATAATTGCAACTACCTAATTGAGAATGGGTAAATTCAGGAGCAATATCAATATGAAGATAAATACTGTTTGTTGGCAGGAAGGGAAACAACAACACCAACTGAAAACAAGCAAACAAAAATGGCAGCATGTGAAGGTTTCTAGAAAACTTCTCTGAAAATTACAAAAAAATAAAACATCATTAATTCAATGTAGGATTTCCTATACAACATACAAACACAGCTAAGAGCCCTGCCTGCTCCTTGCACAGAAGTATCTGCAGCTGTTCAAAGAGAAGCAATTGGAGGAGGAAAAAAAAGTCAGGGAAAGTGCAGAGACACCTGTGTGGGTACCTGCTTGGGACTGTGGCTGAGGAGGAGGGAGGAAGAAGGTGAGGGATGAGCACTCTGGATCTCACTTGGTCCACAGAATGGAGAAAAAAATGCCCAGAGGCTGTGACTGTGAGATACCTCAACCAGACCTTGCTTGGGCCCCAGGAGGTGCAGACACAGGTGCTGTGAGACACTACAGCCTGAATTCACTTCAGTTCTGTGACAGGGGGTGAGGGTGTGTTGCGAAAAGCAACCACCTGACCTACTTCCAGCCAGGACAGAGGAGAGACAAGGCTGTGGTCATGTGTCTCTGGCCAAGTGCAGTCCTGTTTGTGGAACCAGCAGTCAAGACAGCTGATCCCAAAATGCAGGACAGAGACCTCAGGAAAAACCAAATACAAAAGAGCATAAACCAGCACTGCCTGCATGCTGCTCCCAGTGAGAGGTATAAAACAAAGGCACTAGTCATCCTCCCCCATCATCTGCCATAGCTCTGCACCCCCACCTCCACCTGGAATTAGCTGTGAGCCCTAGAAAAACCCACAGCAGAGAGTGTTGAGTTAAGAAGCAGGATATCTACAGGTATTGAGGCAGCCAGAATGAAGAAACAAAGAGATACATCTGAAAAGAAAGGACAGCAGAAACCAGCAAAATATGGGATGGAGGTAAAAAACTTGTCAAAGACAAAACTCAACACAATATTTATAATCATGCTAAAGCAAAATGAAAAGTTTAACAAAGGATAGCAAGTATTAACAAAGGACATAGAAACAATAAAAAAGGACCAAACAGAAATGAAGATTATAATAAAGGAAACAAAGAATGGAATTGAAGGGATCTCCAGACTAAATAAAGCAGAGATGCCAACAAGTAATATAAAAAAAATAAGGTAATGGAAAACACCCAATCAGTACAACAAGAAAAAAAAAAAGCCCCAAAATGAGGATAGTTTAAGATTCTTCTAGAAAACATCAAGCATAACAACATTCATATCATAAGCGTACCAAAAGAAGCAGAGAAGAAACAAGAGATAGAAAAAAGAACAAGTAATGGCTGAAATCTTCCCCAACTTGGTGAAAAAAATAGAAACAAAAACTCAGGAAGCAAAGAGTCTCAAACAAGAGGAACCCAAGTGAGCCTACCCTGAGACACATCGTAATTAAAATGGCAAAAGTTAAAGACAAAGAGAAAATTCTAAAATCTGCTAGAGAAATGTAAGTAGTAACTTATAAGAGGACGCCCACATGACTCTCATTTGAATTCTCATCAGAACCTTTGCAGGACAGAAGGGACTGGCATAAAATATTCAAAGTGATGAAAACCAGGGGGTTTATAACCAAGATTAATGTATCTAGCAAGGCGATCATTCAAAATTGAAGGATTGATAAAAGCATACCAGATTAAAAAAAAAAAAAAAGTTGAAGTCTTTTTATCACCACCAAACCAACACTACAAGGAATATTAGAGGGACTTCTGTAAGATAGGAAAAAGTAAAAATTATAAATGATGGAAGGGCAATGGCTACGTGTTTATCAACAGTTGTTTTCATATTATATGGATTAAAGGTTTAAATCAAAATATGTGGAGGCTATTGAACTGAGTGGAGTGACAATGGAGAAAGACAGGTGCAAATTCACTTTGCTCATAGGTAAAATTCAAAGAAGAACATTAATGAACAGAACAGGAACAGATTCACAGATGGAGAGTATAGAGTATATTCAGTTTGTTGTCAGATGGGACCAGGGTTGAGGTCATGGGTGAAATAAGGGGAGGGGAATGGAAAGCTCAATTTGGTTGTTATAAAGTAATGGTTATGGGGATGTAGAGCATAACATGGTCAGTAATGTTGCAATGGTAGTGTATGATCTTCTACATCTTTAACTGTTAAACTATATGTTAAAGTTACAAATGTTGACGAAATAACTGTGAAAACATTGCATCATGTTTTGATAAAATTATTAAAGAAGAACTAAATGCAACATAAATGATTATTGTACTTTTGATGGTAGTAGTATAATGGTAGTGTATGATTAAATGGTAGTGTTAGATGGGTAACGTATTTGTGAAGGTGATGGGAGGAGAACTGGAGGAGTGGGTGGAAAAGGGAAAGCAATCAAGAAGAACAAATTTGTAGTCACTAAATTGTCAAGTGGATGGGGAAGCCGGGATGGCTCAGTGGGTTGGGCGCTCACTTTGCAGCCCTGGGGACCGGGGATCGAGTCCCAGCCCCTGCCCCTGCCCGTGCGGAACCATGTGCTGGGCTGGGGGCTCCCCCAGTTCAGTTCTCTCTCTGTCTCTGTGTCTGTATCTCTCTCCCTGTCAAAAATAAATAAATAAATAATAATAAATTGTCAAGTGGATGTAAACTGCAATATAGAGCATACAATAAATAAAAATGTAATAACTATATATAGTGTCAGGTAGAAATCAGATATATCAAAATGAGGATTTTGTAAATTATATAAATTTCTTACCATTACGCTGTACATCTGAAACCAGTATATATGGTATGTCAAATGTAATTTTAAAATAATAATGATAAATAAAAAAAAAATTGTTCACATACTTTGCCAGAACATGCAAAAGTTTTGAAGTAGAAAGAGAAAATTATCACATAGTTAAGGAAAAGTGTTAGTAGTTCATGAAAACCTATTAAACAGAATCTAAAAACCCTAAAATAGGTCTCCTTTGGTTAATAAGCATCTAAGTTAGCTTTTTCACGAACTTCTACATCTTTAACTGTTAAACTATATGTTAAAGTTACAAATGTTGACGAAATAACTGTGAAAACATTGCATCATGTTTTGATAAAATTATTAAAGAAGAACTAAATGCAACATAAATGATTATTGTACTTTTGATAAAATAATTTTAACTAATAGAGCTTTCTTCAAAAACCTATATTTTAACGATTTATTTTTATTGTTTTTGACAGAGAAAGAGAGACAAAGACAGAGAGAAGAGGGCAGGCACAGAACAGTCTCCACGGTTGCAAATCATTGGTTTTTCCACGTAGTTTCATTCCACAGTTGGGCACGGGGCTGCACAGGGCAGGAACTGGGCCGGGATCTCACCCCGCTGAGAACCAAACTGGGGGCACTCCCCAGTTCAGCATATGGGTCCTAAAGGGCCAGGGCCGGGATTCAATCCTTGGTCCCCAGGGGCTGCAAAGTAAGCGCTTAACCCACTGAGCTATCCAGGCTTCCCCTCAAAATCCTGTATTTCCAGAACCAAATCACAAACTCCAAGAAGGATTTTAAAAAGTTATAGAACTGTGGATTCTAGACAAAAAAATATTTTTTTTCAGTTGCAATTAAAATGTGTTGTCTATTTTAGCAGTCAACTTAGAATTATACATCTGATTTTTAAAAAAAAGCATAGTATTTTTTTTACAGTTGAGTATAAGCTAAAAATATCTTTGTCAGCAGATATGAGTTATAAAAAAAAAAGATTAAAGAAAGCTCACCAGATTGAAGAAAATTGCACCAGATAAGGACTTTGTATTACAAAAAGAATAAAGAATGCTAAAAATGGAAATATATGAGTATATACAATTTTCTCATTTTTTGAAGACATCTTTAAAATACATGATTAGGGGAAGCTGGGATGGCTCAGTGGGTTAAGCGCTCACTTTGCAGTGCCGGGAACTGAGGATCGAATCCCGGCCCCGGCCTGTGCGGAACCACATGCTGAACTGGGAGCTCCCCCAGTTCAGTTCTCTATGTCTCTGTATCTCTCTCTCTCTCTCTCTCTCTCTCTCTGTCTCTCTCTCTCTCTCTCTGTCAAAAATAAATAAATAAATAAATGAATAAATTAATTAATTAATTAATTAAATACATGATTAAATAAAAAAATACTAACTATATCATCAAGTTAATTAAATACATTAAAGTAAAATATTTTAAAATAATAATGAAAATATACCATTGTAAAGTTCTTATATATGATTTGATAAAATATAATTTGCAAGTTACTATGATTAATACATTTATACTATAAGCCCTAAGACAACCAGGAATAAAGAGTAATATCCACTTAATAATTTAAAGTGAGATCAAATGCTATACTAAAAATAAAACTTAGACGTATCAATTAAAAATAGAAGTGACCGAAAGTCGGAATGGCTTAGCTGATTAAGTGCTCACTTTGCAGTCCCAGTGTTTGAAGACTGAGTCCCCGACCTGGCCCTCAGAGACCCACATGTTGCACTGGGGTGTGCTTCCCATGCAGGAGGCCCCCAGCATGGTTCCTGCCCTGCACGGCCCCACCCACCTATGTAGAGCAAAACCATGTCAAAAATACCGATGACATAAATCTGTGGAGATTACTCTGGGCCCTCCCCCTTCTCTCTCTGTCACAAATAATAAAATAAATCATTAAAAGAAAAAAAAACCACTATTCTTTATACAGCTCAAGTGGCAACATTAATATTCATAGAGGCAGAATTCAAAACAAAATATCACCATAATAAATATAAAAATATTTTAAATAATAAAACTGATATTTTATTAAGAAAATACAATAATATAACATATAATACAGTGTGCATATTGATATATCTACTAACATAAAATTTTAAAAGCAGAAACTAACATAACTTAATGAATAAAGAGACAAATATATAATTTTATTTCAGCTTCCAAAACTCCTTTTTCAGTAACTAATAAAACAAGTAGAAAGGTTAAGAAGAACTATAGAAAACTAGAAAATGTTATAACAAAGAAGCTAATTGACAATAGTAGAGACTTCTACCTAATAACAGTGGAGTTCATGTTGTTTTTAAGTTTAATAGGAGATTCATCAACAACGACAATATTTTAGGCCATAAAAAGATAAAAAATGTTTCATATGTTTAACAGAATCATAATCATATCAACTATTTTCTGACTAAAATTAAGATGAATTATAAATCAATAACAATACTATATCTGAAAATCTCCCCTTATTTGCAGATTAAACAATATACTACAAAACAAACACACATATGCATCATGGGGGACAGAAGAGATCACAAGAAAACCAGAAATTATTTTGAATGGAATAAAATTAAAAAATTGATAGGTGTGAAAAACAGCTAAATATTTATTAGACAAATATTTAGATTGTGTACGATAGATAATAAAATGTCTAAAATCAACTCAATGATCAGTCACACCATCTAAAAAGTTAAATAAGAAAAAATAAATTAACCCAAAGTACTTATAAAAAAAAGTCATGATTTAAATGAAATTAAAATCAATGATATCGAAAATTACAAACTATACAAACAACCAATAAAATGAAATTGAAATTTCAATTCTTTGAAGTTGATGTAACTCTAGCTAGGCTAATTTTTTTTTAAGATTTATTTTTATTGGTTTTTGACAGAGAGAGAGACAGACAGAGAGAGACAGAGAGAATGGGGAGGGCCCAGAACAGTCTCCATAGTTGACAGCGTTAGTTTTCCATATAGTTTCACTCCACAGGTGGGTGCAGGGCTGCACAGGGCAGGAACTGGGCCAGGAGCCTCCCGCATAGGTCCTGGCAAGAACTGAACTGGGGGCACACCCCAGTTCAGCATGTGGGTCCATCTGGGCTGGAGCCGGGATTTGATCCCTGGTTTCCAGGGCTGCAAAGCAAGAGTTTAACCCATTGAGCCATCCCAGCTTCCCCTAGGCTAATTTTTTAAAGGCAGTTTACATGCATGAGAAATGAATCATACCAGGTCTGACAATTAAATTCTCGAGTTTGCCACAGTGTGCTTATGTTAGCAGCACTGTACCAACAACTTGGTAAGGTTTCATAATCTTGGTATTTCAGGGTCTCACAGCTGTGTTTATGTGAATATGTTGTAGTGTCTTGTTGAGTGGTGCTCATTATTGTGTGTTTTTGTGTGCCATTATGAGAATGTTAGAACTTGAATTAGAGCAATGAATAAACATTGAATTTCTTGTGAAACTTGTAAAGTTTGGAAGTGAAACAAGGAATATGTTAGTCCAAGGTTATGGACATAATGCCATGAACAAAATTTCAGTGTAAAAATGGATGAACTGCTTTAATAAGGGGAGAGAAAGTGTCAATGATGAAGATAGGTCAGGGTGACCAGTAATGAGCAGAAATGATGAAATATTTGCAAAAATAATTGTCAAATTATGCATGGAAATCTTTGACTGACTGTGAGAAGTGTAGCAGACAAAGTAAACATCAGTAGAGAAACAGGAAAATCTTAACTGAAAATCTTGCCATGAGAAAATATGTGCAAAACAGTCCTGAAGGAACTCAGTGAACAAAAGCAAAGGAAAGTTGAAGTTTGGCAAGACCATTTGGAGAGGCAAGATGATGTTCTGGGCTGTGTTATCACTGGTGATGAAACATGCATGCTTTTACCAATATGACCCTGAAACTAAGTGTCAAAGTGCACAATGGAAGTCAGCCAATTCTCCATGACCAAAAATGTTCCATCAGTCTAAATCAAGAGTCAAAATGCTGTTGCTCAACATGGATAGAACTAGAAGATATCATACTAAATGAACTTATGTATTGGTACCAACTGGACAGTCAACCAAAGTTACTATTTGGAAGCACAGAAAAGGCTGTGTGAGAAAGTGCAAACAAAACAACTTAAACTTTTTGCCAACAACTTGTGGCTCTTGCATCATGACAATGCACCAGCATACACAACACTGTCTGGGAGGGAGTTGTATAGATGGTAAACAAATAACTGTATTGGAACACCGTCCCAACTCACCTGATCTGGCCCCTGATTACTTTTTTCTTTACTTGAAGATAAAGGAACTATTGAAAGGAAGACAATTTTTATGACATTCAGGATATCAAAGGTAATACAAAAATGGCTTTGGTGTCCATTCCAGAAAGGCTTCCAAGATTGATTTGAAGGATGGACTAAGCACTGGTGTCAGTGCATAGCTTCCCAATGGGAATATTACAAAAGAGACTATAGTGATACTCAGCAATGACGCAAATAGCAGTTTTTCTAGAATGAGTTCGTGAATTTAATTGTCAGACTTCATAAACTGATACTATATGTTCTATAAACATGAAAAAATAAGTGGGTATTATACACAATTTTATGTGAATAAATTTGATAATTTGTGAACTGGGTAAATTTACTGAAAGATACAGCATTATAAATAATAAAATGCCTGAGCACACACACAAACACACACACTTTTCAAAAATAAAAACCTCAGGCCCAGATGTCCTTAAGAGTATATATTTTGAAACACTTAAAAAGACATCACGAATTCAACAAATTGTTTTAAGAATGTGGGGTAGAGACTAATCCCCAAGTTACTTTTCAAAGCAGCATCCAGTCACATTAAGACAAGAGAAAGGCATGCAAAATTTAAATAAATATAAATAAATAAATAAATAAATAAATAACAACTGAAACGGCGGATATATGGTGATGGAAGAGGAGTTGATTCTGGGTGGTGAGCACATAATGCGATGCATAAGTGATGTGATGTGGACTTGTGCATCCGGAAACTGTCTAATTGTTACCAATCAATGTCACCCCAATAAATTTAACAATAAAAAATAATAATAAATAACAACAGAATAGAATTTAAAAAATACATAATAATATTAATCATATAATTTAAAAATATATATTTGTAATATATGCAAGTATATGTATGTATAAGTGGCAGTTACTCAAGTAATGCAGGGCTGGTTTAGTATTTTAAAATTAATATCACTTCTCACAGAAACAAATTAAAAACTTGTTTAAACTAAGTAAAATTAAGTCATCGCTGAGAGACTGAAAACCTTCTCATTAAGACTAGGACTAAAAGGGGATGCTGGGATGGCTCACTGGATTGAGCATTCATCTTGCAGTCCTGGGTGCCAAAGATCATATACTGGTCTGTGCAAACCCATATGCTGAACTAAAGTGTGCCCCCAGTTCTGTTCTCACCTGGGTGATCTTCCCATGTGGGAAGGCCCCAATTCGTTTTCCGCTTGGCCATGCTTCCCACATAGGAGGCTCAGTTTCTGTCCTGTGTGCCCACCCCCATCCCCCACACACCCACCTGTGTGTGAAATGAAACCATGTCAAAAACTGATGACGAACAACTATGGAGACTGTTCTGGTCCGTCCCCCTTCTCTTTGTCTCTCTCTGTCTCTGTCTCCCTTTGTGTCTGTCAAAAACAATAAAATAAATCGTAAAAAATATGAATTAGGGGAAGCTGGAATGGCTCAGTGGGTTAAGCGCTCACTTTGCAGCGCCGGGGACTGGGGATCGAATCCCGGCCCCGGCCCCGGCCCGTGCGGAACCACATGCTGAACTGGGAGCTCCCCCAGTTCAATTCTCTCTCTGTCTCTGTCTTTGTATCTCTTTCTCTCTCTCTGTCAAAAATAAAAATAAATAAATAAAAATATATTAAATTACTTGAACTTGAAGGGTACAGAGTGCAGCATATATATACAAAAGGATATTTAAAAAATATGAATTAGAATGATATAAAGAGTTATGAAAATTTTAATAACATTTCAATATATTAAAATATCAAATACCTTCAAATTCTTTTTTCAAATTAAAGGTTTCTCAAACAAAACTCTGTTAGATGTTACTTGTGTAGAAATTGAGAGGCAGTCTTAATTCTATATAGAAAAAATAGAATAGCCTAAACTTCTTGAACATAACACTATATTTTTTCAAAGTTTTCAAGGATGTACAGTACCTGATTTAGAACCTTTCCCCCCCACAGAGGTATCAAAAGAGAACAAAGTGTTCACAGAATTCATTTACAAAGGTAATGCAATGAGAAAATGAATACTCTTTCGAACAAATGGTAATGTGATAACTTCATATCAAAAATTAAATGTCAATTACCATCATGGCTTATCTCACACCTCAAGTCAAAATTTACTGTGAAACTTTAATATTTTTAAAGAAAAACATGTGAGAAAAATCTCATGATATAAAGAAAGCAAAGATCTATTAGATAAGATAAAACAAGTATAAGCCACAAATAAGAAATTGATAAAATGAACTTCATTAAAATAAAAAACTCTCCAAAAGACAAAATTCAAAAATAATTTGATAAAAAATAAGAATAATATCTACAAAACATAAATGTGACCAAAAAGCTTCTATAAATAATATATATATACA
Source organism: Craseonycteris thonglongyai (assembly GCA_004027555.1). Taxonomy (NCBI): domain Eukaryota; kingdom Metazoa; phylum Chordata; class Mammalia; order Chiroptera; family Craseonycteridae; genus Craseonycteris; species Craseonycteris thonglongyai. Next base: position 15,842 of record PVKE010031006.1, read on the forward strand.
CATATATATATATATCTTTATATATACACACACACACACACACACACACATATATATATAACTCTTATAATACAACTATAAGAAAAAAACAACTAGATCAACATACTGAAGTACACACACATACACACACACACATACATATTATAGGATGCTCAGTGTCATGAATTATCAGGATAATGCAAGTTAAGACTATACAAAGATACTGATATTTACAATCTTTAACAGCTTAAATAAAACTTACTAGATAGTATGGTAGCAATTGATATACTAATACATTGCTGTTATGAATATAAAAATAATACAATTCTGGAAAACAGTATAAATATTTTTAAATAACTTATACATTTCTCATAAAATCTAACAATTTTAGTACTCTTAAGTAAATACTTAATAGCAGTGAATACCCAAGACAAGTGAAAACATAATTTATACAACTTGTATGCGAGTGTTCATAGCAGCTTTAAAAAAAAAAAAAAAAAGCCAGAGCTGAAAATAATGCAATTTTTTAAATGGATGAATAAATAAACTAATTGTAGAATATCTACACAACAGGGACACCAAAATACATTTGAGCAGTGAATCACTGATACTTGCAACAATCTGGATGGAAAACAAAACACGCTGATAAGAACAAGCCAGACACAAAGAATGAGTCCATTTATGTAAAATCTAGAAAGGCAAAACCATAGTGACAGAAAATAGTTCAATGATTACTTGGGGTCAGATGACAGGATGTTGTTAAGATACATGATAAAATTTCTGAGCAATAGAAGTATTTTATATTATGATTTTCGCTGGTGGTAATACAGAAGACGTTTGTTAAATTTTATTGCACACTTAAAATGGATTTAGTTCTAATAGAGAGTATAATTTGGACTTCATCAAGATGGCAGCATGAGAGGAGCTCTTGAAATCTCTCCTAGAAAGAACAACAAATTAAACAACTAAACTCCAACCAGAGAATCCCTAAGCAACACATACGTTGGCTGAGGGACTCACTCATCATAAGAAAATACCTAAAGCTGGAGAAAGGAAGGCAAGTGAGAGGTAAAGAAAGGGAGCAATGCCGAGATACCATAGATCACAACACAGAGACCTACCTGGAGAATGACCCAAAGGTGGACTCTGAGATCAGCAGAGGAGAGACTGAATGAAGTGGGATTATGAGGGCATGGGTCCAGGTGCAGAACAACTCTGGGTGGGTTAGAGGCTTAGAACAGACAAAGGCAGATGTATAGGCAGCCATACCACAGGGTGGATAGAAAAAGCAGACATGGCTGGCTTTGGTGAGAAGACCTGGTGGGAGTGTGGGGGGAGCAGCCTTGGCATAGCGAGGGTGGCCATAGCACAGTGCAGGAGGCCAGAGTGGGGCACCAGTAGCAGCTAGAGATCAGCATGGGTGACCAGAGTGAAGGTCCAGCTTCAGTGCATGGGTCTAGCAGCTAGAGCAGGGGACCCACAAAGTGTAAGGCCAGTGATGGGAGCAGGAGGCAGGCATTCTAGTGGCTGGAATGCCAGGAGCAGGAGCATGCTGGCAGCTGAGGGGCAGAGTGGCCCTCAATGAGGTAGGGCTCCAGCCAGAGAACAGTGTGGCCTTGGACACAAAGCCTGGTTGCTTCCTCTTGCTCTCTCCCAAACCTCCCCCTACCAGCTCATCCCAGAGCCTGCATTCAGTGAGCTGCTGCCTGGAAACTGCCTTTATCCTGTGACTCAAACAGACTTGTGCCTTTCCCAACAAATCCCACTACCACCATTTCTGCTGAAGCCAGCAGAGGGATCTAGGAAAACAGAAGCACAACATGGCAGTGGGATCTCAGTGACATAGAATTACATGGTCCACCATATTCCCAAAGGCAAGGCACACAGAGACCAGGGTGATTGAGTCAAAAATAAGCCCATCTTCTAGAGCAGGGGTGGCCAACTTTTCTGTATATAAGATCAACTTTTTATCTTAAAAGTGTGTCGCGATTGACTTGTTGTCATAGGTAGTCTAAGGAGGAAGAAGGAGTGTGAAATGCATACTATGTTTATACACTGTGTTTCAATATAAGGTGCATTCCAGCGAGGTATGGGTAAATAAGTAAAATATATGTTCAAAACTATTTTTTATTTTTTTAATCACTTATTAAGTTTTCGAGATATAGGCTCATGAAGAAAATAAATTCCAGACCCAAGATTTGATAGCACCATTCCATACATGCGGTACCTAAAAAATTCAATTTTCCTACACTTTTTCAAGATAGATTTTCACTAACTTAAAATGCAATTTAATTTTTTTATCAACTGCAATGTATAAGTTGTTGTACTATTTGTTCGTAAATATGAAAAAGTTGTTATAAAAATGCATAGTATGGCCGATAATTTGATTTCAATATTTCACTTTCGCGTATTTTTGGGGGGCCAGGAAAATTTATCATGAAAGAATAATATGACTTACTTTTTGCTAATCTATCAATAGCTCACTGAGTACACCTCGTACTGAAATATAGATATACAGCTTATCTACCTACGTAAAAAACAACAACAATAATTATTTAAAGGGCCAAAAAACTCACATCCAGAGGAATTAAAAGAACATGGATAATTATTAACAATATTTATTAATTCAAATTAGCTACATATAAAGACAGATTTAGAATTTACTTTATTGCCTTAACATTAATGGGAAGACTGAGTTTGCATGTCTCTAACCAGGAATCATAATTAGGTGTATATCCTGACCAAGATAATAATAATGAGTCTTCAGTATGGGAATCAGTCAGGACAGAACGTTGTTTAGTCTTCGTTAGCTTCAAGTATGAAAATGCCGATTCGCATAGGTATGTAGATCCGAAACAAAAATAGATATATTCGCTACATTTGGTGATACGGGATATTTTTCTCGGTTGACATCTTTCCAAAAATCTTCTTCAAATTTTCTGGCTTGTAAGATTAAGTCAGCTTGTAAAATTATAATTTCATTTTGTAATGCCTTTTGATACATATGAAATATGTCTGAAATTTTTTGGCTAATGTGTTTCACACTTAAATCTTTTTTAAAAGGAAAAGATAAATTCCACAATTTCTTTAATTTTTTTCAAAATCCTGGAATCTTACCTCAAAATCTTCAATTACTTTTTGGGTTTCCGCGACGTATTTGTCCATCTTATAATTAATATTTTTATGTTTTTGTAGGTTATCCGCCATATTTGGAAAATGATTCAGATTATTTTGTTGCAGATCTTCTATTAACAAAATAAATTTTGTTTTATATGCCTCTATGCAGCTGATCATATCAATTACTGTTTTATTTTTACCTTGTAATTCTAAATTTAAATGACTTAATATTGAAGTAAAATCGGTAAGAAATGCTAAGTCACTAAGCCAAGTTTCATCATTTAAATTTTCACAGTTTCCATTTTGTTCGTGAAGAAAATCTATAATTTCAGGCAATAAATCACGAAATCGCTGCAGAA
>PVKE010031007.1:0-19298 GCA_004027555.1 Craseonycteris thonglongyai
AATGCCGTACCACTTGAAACAGGACAGAAAATGACAGTATGTCTGGTCAGCCTACTGACACCTTGAATTTAGCTCAGTGAGACGAGGCTGACCACATGTACTGCTTGAAACTGGACAATATTGTTGTTGATTTTTGTCCCATTTAAAGTGGTATGTCTGGTCAGTCTACCTTAAATGCATATTACTTCATGAAAGAAGCAAGTCTGAAGAGGTTGACATACTGTATGATGCCAACTATATGATATTCCGGAAAAGGCAAAACTATGGAGACACTAAAAATATCAGTGGTTGCCAGGAGTTAAGAAGAGGGAGGGATGAAAAGGGAGAGAAGGCAGGATTCTTAGGGCTGTGAAACTAATTTGTATAAGACTACAGTGACAGATGAATGCTATTGTACCGTGTTCCACACCCATTAAAGGTACAGCACCAAGAATAAAACCTAATATCAACTATGGACTGTGTGTGATTATGATGTGTCATTGTAGGTTCATCTATTGTAACAAGGTATCACTCTGGTAAGAGATATAATGGGAGAGGCATGTGAGGGGAATGGGGAATATGGGAAATCCAGTACCTTCCACTTCATTTTCTTATGAACCTAGAACTACTCTAAAATTAATCTATTTTAAGAACTATTAAGGCTCAATCTAAAATACTTTATATATGACAATAGAAAGAAGGGAGATTCTGAAAGTTCTATCGGATATTTGAGGATCTGAATTTATATACCAACAGATATGTCTGCCTAATCAACACAATTTAAATCTCCATTCACATCCTGATTTAGTCACAAAACATTTATTGATGTGTCTACTTGTGGTGAATCAAGACATGCCTGCCCGCGAGGACCTCACAGTGCTGGGGGAGAAACAGCACTTCATTAATCATAGAGGAGTGTCACAAGACTTATTTTACATGCACATATCATTATGAAAACATAATGGGGAAATAGGCACATCAGAATCTATCACAATTGGGAGGTCAAGGAAGTTTACCTGGAGGCTGTGATACCACTGAGTGGTGACTGGTAAGGAGCAGCAGTCAGAGAAGAAAAGTTTCAAAGATAATCTCACTTCTGACGGGGAGGGAACCTTTCAGCTAGTGGAGGCCCCTGATTTGGCTCTGTTTTAGTGTTTTGTTTTGTTTGTTCCTTAATTTTTAGAATAATTCTTCACAGAAGCAAAGATGAAGGAAGAAATAAAACATGAAGTGAGACATGTCTGTAAATTCTATACTACACAACCGGGCAAGAACTAGAACTTGAGTTTGGTCTCGTTTGGAAGTTATAATTGAGCTTAACTTACACAAACGCATAGGGAGGCAACCATTCATTGAAGCACAGCCTGCAGAGGATTTAGAATAGCTGCATGAAAATCACCCAGACCCAGATACTGTTTCTTGGACCAATGTCTGGTCTGAAATTTATCTAAACACTCGATGAGCAATCATCCAAAATTGGGCAAAAGCCAAATGGCTGCTTAGTGCCTCCTTTGAGCTCTGGAGTGGACACCTTAGAAATATCGAAGTAATCATTCCAAATATTTGACCTGCATTATTTCTATTAATAGAAATGGCATACCGCGGAGAATTTGTGGATAATACTGTATCCTACCAGCCTAGATGTCAGGTATGACATACTCTCTTTTACTTCTATAATGCCTGGTCCCAAGATGTCTTTCAAAATAGTCACATATAACATTGACATTCATTTCTTCTTCTCTCATATCTCCTCTTTTCTCTGAGACACACTTCATTTGCTGATGTCACAGCAACTAAGCTACACATTGTTTTCTCATAGCAAATCTGATCCTTTATGAGTAATATACAAAAGGAGAAGTTTCTGGTTGATTTGCTTTGATATGATTTTTGATTCTTTTGAAATACGGACACATTCTCTCTTCCATTACTTTGATCTTTTATGTGTAGCAAAACGTGTTTGGATTAGAACATAAAACGGCAGATAAATAGGCTATCATACAGCGTTTTGCATAATTAGTTTAAGTATAAGACATTCACTTTTGAGAATGTCCATACTTCGTAAAAGTGCGTAATGTTGCCAGGAATATTTCCCCCCTCCCCTCTGAGGCTGAAGTTCTGCTTTGCATCTCATCTCAGACACATAATTAGTTGTAGCAGGTATATTATAGTGGTCTCACAGCCTACATCACCCAAATCTTCTTTAAACATCATTTTAGCAAAGTAAACCCAGGAAATTCTGTTCACCTTACTTAAATGCTTGTAACTTTAGTATTTTTACAATTCTTTCAGGCTCAGCACAGATGGGATTTTTCAAATGAAAACCAGATGAAAGTAAATAGCAATCTTACCATCAAAACCTTAAGGTAGGAAGACGCAGGCCTAGCTCTGGGCTGTAATCAGATCTGCTTTTGCAGTGAAAGTATGTTTCCAATAACTGCACAGTTACCTTCCATTAGAGACTCAAATCAGCATTTTACTTTTTCTTTTATAATTTGACATGGTAAAGGGAGAAGTGGGTTTTCAAATCTCTAATCCGTGTCAACCTGAGATGAAAGTATTTAGCACTCTGCCTCCATGGGGGTATTTGGATTTGTAGTTCATTTTACAAATCCTGTTTAACATACAATTAAATAATAATGTAAATATGTGACATAATCTCCCCTGGCTACAAACTTTCACTGACCCTGGTGATTTCTTCCCCTTGGGGTTTTAAATTTGATTTCTATTGCCCTACCTTACTGAAATAGATACTCCTGCCTTCTTCAGTTGCAATTGGATGAACAGTCATTTAATTGTAGACTCTTTAAATTTTATTTGCAATAATTCTCATTGGACCAAAAGGAGCCCCTGATTAGAAAGGAGTACTCCCAATGGCTGCAATTTATTTTGAATTTATTATTATTTTTTAACTATCTACCTAGATTGTCTCCAAAGTAGCCTCTCAAACTGGTACACATTAAAATTATTTGAGGAGCTTCAAAGCTTTAGAGCGCCTGCTCCCGATGACCCTATTTAACTGGTCCAGGGTTGGGATTTGGGTGTTTGCAGTTCTGCAACATTTCTTCATTCATTCTTGTATACAGCCTAGCTTAAGAATCACCATCCTAGAATCTAGATTCTCCCTTCTCAAAGGAATTTGTTCCCATACTGCAGTTTTAAATCCTTCAGGCATTTCCAGGAAAGTAAAGGAATTAGCCAAGACTGGAAGGAAGGTGAATTCTCTTGCAGGTACAATGCCCAATCCCAGAAGAAATCCTCATCATAATAAGTGACTTTAGCATCATGTCCTACTTCTAAGAATAGACATGTAAAAGGAAGATAGATTTGCTTTTAAACTACTTTGAGTGTCTCTACAGCTGGGGTCCCCAACCCATGGACCACGAATAGGTACTGGTCTGTGGCCTGTTAGAGACATGGCCACACAGTAGGAGGTGAGGGGCAGGGGCAAGGGAGAGAAGCTTCCTCTGTATTTACAGCCACTCCCCATCACTCACATCACTGCCTAGCTCCGCCTCCTGTCAGATCCACTTTGGCATTAGATTCTCATAGGAGTGTGAACCCTATTGTGAACTGCGCATGCGCATCCCCCCACTTCCGTGAAAAAATTGTCTTCTATGAAACCAGTCTTTGGTGCCCAAAAGGTACTGGTGCTGGTCTGTGGCCTACTAGGTTGGGGACCATTGTTTTACCGTACATTCATCTGATCTCTCACCAGCATTTAGAACAAACTTTCTCCAAATCAGAGTCTTGTTACTTGAATGATTTTTATTCCAATGTTCTTTTGGAGTTATAAAAAATATATATTCATAAAAGAGTATCAGGTTTTATCATTAATAAGATGACTAAATATTTTTATTACAAATAATAGGAAAGACTTCATAAACTCATAGATGCTATGAAGTTTTAAGAATGCCACATGGAAAAGTCAGCAGTATTGTGTCTTTTATGTTTTTCCAAGGACCTAATAAAATAATATGTAACTAAATAGCTCAAGCTGTACTTCTAGTAGGTCAGTCTTCCAAATGTGTTTCCTCTTTTTTTATCCCCTGTTACTTTTTATCTTGAAATAAAAATTAAACAAAAAAATTAATTTGGAACCCATTAATATCTATCATTTTTTTAAAAAGGCCTTGAGAAAAAAGAGTGAAGATATGTTTCTTTATATTGATTCAGATGTGGGGAAGTTGGGACTGTGGGTACTTTTGTGACTTTTAATTGCCCTGATACAAAGATGGGGCTGAAAAGTTCAGGAATGTTCTAGGGAGCCAGTAAATATAACTAAAAGGAAAATTAATAGCTTGAAATAAAATATAAGTATATAATGTGTTTAATGTACCATGGCTAAAAGATTAATTATAGCAGAGATTTGAAGCCAGTGTAGAAATAGGTAAATAACCAAGAGGAGGTAATACAACTTTATCTTGAAAGGGTTGATGGTGGAGACTGATAGGAAAAGTTACAATTAAGTCATATTTAAAAATAGAAAACCTGTTTAAAAAATTTCAGAGAATAAAAACAAAACAAAACAAAGAAGAGGACATTTAGAAGTCATGGTTATGGTCCCCTATAAGATTTCAGAAGGAAATATTTATAGAACTTGTGTTTCTATCATGGAAGGTCATGGGGGAAAGATGTAAGATGTATTAGAGTCACAGATCCCTACTTTGAACTCTTCATCCGTCATTTAGTGTACAATGTAAAGCATATTGCATTCCCATTTATAAAACTGCATTTATAATTCATTGTTTTCACAGGTGTCATGATAACAAAAAGCTATTACCCTATGTTAAGTGCTTTGCAAATTATAGAGGTGTTTTTAAAGGCAGGTAGAACCTCACAGTTCAAAATGAGCTTCTGGCTTTTAACAAGATTCCTAAGTTGATTAGTATTTCATATGCACATTCAATTTGGAGATGCACTAGTCTAAAAGGCCTGGGAATTGTGCGATGGGAGGCATACTTAATCTTGGAAACAGTCAAGTTTAATTTAGATCGGTAATACTTGAGAAAAATGCTTAAAATCTGTGAATCTTTAAATTCATGACAGGGAACCATTTTCTAGGTTCTCTGAAGTGCTTTCATGGCATTTGTGTGTATACAAATCACTGATAAGAGATATTTCAAATTATATTTTGCTGATAGGATTTAATCTTTTTTAATGATTTATATTTCATTATATGTTTGTTTAGAGTAAGCTTATCCAACCTGCATCCTGTGGGCTGCACGAGGCCCAGGATGGCTTTAAATGCAGCTCAACACAAATCATACACTTTCTTAAATAAATTATGTTATGAGATTTTTATTTTTTTTCAGCTCATCCACTATCATTAGTGTTAGTGCATTTTATGTGTGGCCCAAGACAATTCTTCTTCTTCCAATGTGGCCAGGGAAGTCAAAAGGTTGGACACCCTGCTTTAGAGTATTTCTAGGCTATTACTCTCCTTCTTCTGCCACCTAGAACACTTCTTGAAAGAACAAGAAATGGGAACTGCCTGCACCCTGCAGCTTATTTGCACGTGTCTCATAGCATGGGAATTGTGCTATGTGTCATCCATCTCAAGTGCACTAGCATAAAATAAAATAGCTGAGAACATTTTGAAGTGAACTATTTGAATCCTTCTTAAGCTCTGGGAAAAAAAAATCTAGTGAATAGAAGCAAAACTTACAAAACCATGTAGGAAAATCAAACATTCTAATTGCAATTACTTTTTTCTTCTTCTTCTTTATTTTTTTATGTTAAATTTATTGGGATACTTTCTTCTCTTCAATACCATTTTTTAACTTCTCATTTGGGATAAGCTAGATGGCTCAGCAGGTAAAAGTGCTCACTTTGCAGCCCCAGGACAAGGATCAAGTCCTGGTCCCGGCCCACAAGGACCCATATGCTGAATGTGTGCATGCTTCCCGTGAAGGAGGCCCCCAGTTTGGTTCTCAACCCCTGCAGCATCCCCTGGCTTGAGGGGGCAGGCTTCCCCATGTGGAAGGTCCCCAGCCCAGTTCCCGCGCACCTGTGTGGAACTGAAACCATGTTGAAAACTGATGACGCATAACTATGGAGACTGCTCGGGACCCTCCCCTTCTCTCTCTCTCTCTCTGTCTCTCTTTGTCTCTGTCAAAAACAATAAAATAAATCTTAAAAAAAAATTCTCATTTGTTTTCTCTCTTAAGTTACATTCAGTATGTGACAAATACATAATTTGTAAATAACCAGCGGGGTTATTCCGTCCTTCACAAAAAGAGCTGGTAGCCACGTACATCTAGTAACATAAAGGTAGAACGTATAGGGAAGGTTCTTATCAATTAACCTCATAGATCCATCCATTGGAGAGCCAACCACCTGGGTACCCCTATGATTCCATATGTTCTATGGCATATGGTCTATGTAGTCACATTCAGATAACATGCTAGCTGCTTCCAACAGCCTGAGAGCACTTATTGAGACTGAGATAAGAAAGTAAGAAAACTACGAAGGATACTTGTAAGAATCCTGGGTATTTTTTGTCTGAAAGGTGCTTTTAGATTCTATACCAGAGAGATAGATGATATAGATAGATTATGTCTTACTAAGAAATGCTCACTAGACCGTGATACTAAATTGATAAGAGTGATAAGTTGAATTGAACTTGTTCCTATTTGGTCTAATGCCCTTTCTTCTAATTCCGCCTCCTTTCTCATTTGTAATTGAACCCCTGGTTTCTATTAGCTGTTTGGTTTTGACCCGAAGCATCTGAACATAGATTCTGACTTAAATGCATTTTACTGATCTTTATGTCCTCTACCCCCTTATTCTGGATATCTCTAGCCCAAGCCTGTTAACTTTCATTCAGGCTAGCTGGACTTTTCCAATTCCTGAAAAGATAAAAATTCAGACAAGAATTCTTAAAAACAGCTAATTGAGGGATAATTTACATACTACAAAATTTACCTGTTTAAAGTGTAATTCAATGATTGTTAGTATATGTGCAGAGTTGTGTAACTATTATCATAATTTAATTTTAGAATATTTTTATCATCCCCAAAGCAGTCTTATAGCCATTAGCTGTGATTTTCCACACTGCCATCTTCCAGTGCTAGTGAACCACTAATGTACTTTCTATCTCTATAGATTTGCCTACAATTTTTGATAAATGATTTAAACAGTACAGAAAAGTCTCCCTTATTTATTTCATTCAAATTATTCACCATGTAATCTCTGATTTCTCAAAATGAAATTATTTACTTTCGATTAGGATCCAGAATATTAGAAACTATAAATTTATTTTGCTGTATATGTCTATTTCTCAAAGTCCAATTGTTCATTATCACATTATTCAGGCATGCTACATTTTATTCTCTGCTGTGTTTTCTTTTGCCTTTTAGCAGTGAGTGAGAGAAGAAGCATAGTAGCAAAGCCAAGAACATGTGCGGTGTCAACGACTTTACCTTTTCCCATCCCTGAATTGTTATTTAGGTTCATGCACCTGAGACATTCAGGAAATGAAGAGCCAGTTTGGGTCTTTAATTGGCCAGGCTCATCTCTTACATTCCTTAACTAGGACTGATCACCAAGGAGACATTTCTCTCCAGTCATACACACTTCCAACCCTTGTCAGATTACAGTGATATGGCTTTTTTGCTTTCCACAGATGGGAATAAAGGTGATAGAGAACCAAATAATTTTATTAGAGCTTAAATAAGCACACACATACTCTGATTTGGGTGGGTCAATCTGGTATAACTAAATTTTGGTACAACTAATAAATTAACCCCAGTGGAGAAGAACAATATAGAGTAATTACTTTGAATCTAATAATGAATAGAATTTATTGTATACTGATTGTATATTTGGGGGTATTTGATTAAAAGTAAGATAAACCAATTATAAGAAATAGAAGCTGATTTATTGAAAAGATAGAGATTGGCTCACAGAATTAAAGAATAAGGTACAGAAATAATGTCCCAGATTGGACAAACACCAAGGCCACCGTGGAAGTTTTGAAGTGAGTAATTTATCTTTAGGGTGCAGTGGTCAAATGAGATTTCAATGCAGTATGTTTGATATCTGCTTATGAGATAAATTTCAGGGATGTAGTATCTGATCAGTGTAGCTCATGTCACATTCCCTCCTCTGAGTCAGATTCGGCTGAAGCACCTGGATTAACAGCAGCAGTAAGACTGCATTCAAAGACAGGTGGTGACATTTCTGAAAGCATAAATGGGATGCTGTTTTTGGAACCAGAAGAGAGAAATAAATGTCAGACTGTTAATAGCCAACAAATTGGTTCTTTTTTTCAAAGTTTCACATACTTGTAGTACTTCGACCTGGGTACTGTTCCAATCACTTTATAATTAGTTATTCATTAAATTCTTATAATAATCCTATATGGTAGGCACTATTATTATCAACTCCATTTTATAGGCCCAGGGTGGTAAAGTAACTTTCCTGAAATCGCACAGCTAATAAGACAGCAAGGAGAGGTTTGAACACGGTCTAGTTCCCAAGTCCCTACTTCTCAGTCAACACCATGTCTCTCCCCAAGCATGAGGGTTTGGAGAGTTTTCATTGCTTTTCATGAGAACCCCAGGAGATGAATCTCTCTTATGCAGAGAGATTAAAATTTGACAAAGACTTCAGGATTCTAGCATCCATTTGTTTTCAACCATATTATACTGCTTGTCTTTACTTTTCATACAATGATGGGCATTTATATTAAAATATGTTAAGGACTTAAATGCCACCTAGATGCTTCCAATCTCTATGCTATATTTTCTCCCAAATCACATGTAAAGGCAGTTTTGTCCTTTTATAATCATGTGCAATTCTTTCAATAAGAAGGCACATACCAATCCTCTGAGGAATGCTGTGTGAAGAATACAAGACTGAAAAAGCTGAATCGAGATTCCATTTGCATCTTGTCTCTCATTTTCCCTTTTCCCAACCTGCTGGCGTTTCTACAAAACATATTTAGAAAAGGATTTCTCTCATTTGAGAGCATGCTAGTGCTTCATTCCCAAGCAGGTCTGTCAAATAACTGGTGAGTCTAAAATTATCCTCACGGTCAATTGTCCAAGACCTAAGAGAAAGACGATTTCTTATTTTCCTCTGTGAATGCAAAAATAATAGGCCAACTCTGCACTTTGCTTATATCATGTAAATTTAAAACCCAGAAGCAGACATTGAATCCTTTTCTAAATATGCAGGTTGGAGGTATCTTTATAACACTTATTTCTTTAAAAAAATACATTAAAATAACAGGAAGTTGCAGGCTCTGAGGGGAGGATTTTTCAATCTGCTGCTTCAGGTCAGACTTAAGCAGCATTCTGACTGGTGGTAACTGTGCTAGGAGCATCCTTTTCCTCCAGATGTGATCTTTCCAGAGAGAATCTAAAATAGTTGCACTGGCTGTTCATTCTTCAGGGGCTGACATGACATGTGACAGGTGGCATGTCATCCCACGGAGAGACAGCTAATGTTATGAACGGTTCCACGGATACTGGCTACAAGGCTCCATGTTTCCCTCTGACTCATGGTGGTAATGCACAGTGGTTAAGTATGGCTTCTGGGGACATTTGGCTTCAGTTCCAATTCCGGCTCCCTCACTGTCTAGCTGTGTGACCTTGGGAAGGTCACCTGCCTCTGTGCTTCAGGGCCTGTGTGGGTTTTGTGAGGATTAGACGAGAGCATGCCTGCCTTAGGGAATGGGAAGCAGTTGCTAGATCAGGCATCACACGTGTTCTGGTAGGAAAGGTTAAAGGATCGACAGCGCATAACGTACAGCAATACTTGGAAATATAAAGGAGTTTTATGTTTATACGATGAAAGGAGTTTCTTCACAAATAAAACATTGTATTTGAAATTGCACAAAAGCACCTCTGGAACAATTAATGCCATTTTTCTTTAAGTCATCAGGAAAGAATGGTTGATTAAGAAATCTGGTGAAAGCAGCAGGCAACAGGATGAAAATAAAAAGCAAGATAGGGCTAGATAAGTAGAAAGAATACCGGTATTAAATATATCTCTATCTTCCTTTAAAAATGTTTTCGATTAGCTCTTCTGGGATCCAACTCCAGGACTCGTTTGAAGTGGCCACTAGATAGGTGGGGAAATGGACAAACTCTCTATATAGGTGAGACCAGGGATTTCATATGCCTATCAGTATCTATATAGCTCTTACCTATCTATGTCTACATTGTCCATCTATTCTGGGGTTTTTAAGTGCATATCTAAAAATCAGCAAACAAGTAAAGAGTTCTAGGCACAAACAAGAGACTCCAGGAGACATTCAGAGGTCTGATGCCAGCAGTTCTGGGCCTGAAGAAGCTGGCCAGGAATGCAAGCCCAGCAGAAGGGCAGAGGCAGGGATGAGGCCAAAGTCCAGGTTGAGGGGGATGATGGACACCTAACCGGGTGCTTTGATCAGGGAAACGCTTTGTGCACCTATTATGTCGTTAAAATGCACCGTCTCATTTGTGCTGGACAGCACCATTTGAAGAAGATACCATTACCCCAATGTTCACTGTGAAGACATTGAAGCTTAGAGGTTAAATAGTCTTCTGTGTGTTATGGACTGAATTGTGTGCCCCCCAAATTCACATTTTTAAGCACATCTAACTGTATTTGGGGACAGAGCTTTAAGAAGGTATTTTAATTAGGGTTAAAGGAGATGATAAGGGCATGACTCTAATCCAATAGGATTGATGGTTTTATAAGAAGAAAAAGAGTTCTCTCTCTTTCAGTCTCTCCTTGTCTCTTCCCCTACCTCCCTGCTCCCCTTGTAAGGACAATGAGAAGGTGGCTTTCTGAAAGCCAGGAGGAGGGCCCTCAGCAGCAATCAAATTAGCCAGCACCTTGATATTAGACTTTCCAGCCTCGCAAACTATGAGGAAACAAATTCCCGTTGTTCAAGCCACATAGCTTGTGATACTGTGTTACGGCAATATGGCAGTCTGAGCTGACTAATACACTTGGATTATAAATTACTAATTGGCCAAGATTTGAGGACAGAAAAATATAAATAGACTAAAGACCAGAAAACTGTAGAATAGACTCTTGTATTGGTAGATTAGCTTATACAAAAGTGCAAAAAGGAAACTGGCCTTTGGTTATAGGATAAGGCCTCTGTTCCTCCTTTTTTTTTTTTCTTTCTAATATTTCACTTTTTTTTAATTGTTTTTGACAGAGAGAGAGGGAGAGAGAGAGATACAGAGTCAGAGAGACAACTGAACTGGGGGCACTCCCCAGTTCAGCATATGGGTCCGCACGAGCTGGGGCCAGGATTCGATCCTTGTCCCTCCTTGAAAGAGTTTGGTGTCTATAGAGTAGTGAAATCTGTCAGATACTGTACCCCAAAATGGAGCAAGGGCTTGGAAGTGCCAAATATGGTCCCAGAGGGCTCTGGTGCAGAGGGTCTGTAACGACATGGCCTACCCTAACGTGGTCTCTTCTTTGATTTGATAAACACTAAAGCATTCTTGTTTTTCTCACATCTACTGACCTTTTAGCAATAGTTCAGTCACTTAATGCTAAAGTTCTCTCAATGGAATCAAACTATATATGTATGCATTAAAAAGGCAACATGAGGTCTTATCAGATTAGAGGAGGGTGGTTTTGCTCAATCATCACTCACGCTTTCTTACCCAGAAGAGCATAAGACCTCAGTAATATTCAATGTAAACCAAAGTTATGATTATTTATTGCTTAATCTCTATCGTGAGCAGTTGGGTATTTTGACTTCATTTGAGGTTTGGGGATATTCACTAGCTTTGCTTATGAGTTCTCTGATTCTCATTCTATTTTCTAAAATGTAATCAATGGGGCAATACCCCTTGGTTCATTGTGATATGGGGGTTTCTTCTGAAAAACACAGTTCCATTCATTATTCAGAGTAAGCACAGGTGTGCCCAGAAAGGAACTAAAGTGTCTTCCCAGTGTGGTTAGTTTGAATAATTTCCCTTTCAATCAATCACTTAGAAGATGTACCTGAGACCTCATAATTTTTGGTGACAGTGTCATATTATCATTTCTTTGATATCCTCTAAGTCATAATTTAACTCTTTGTCAATCTGGTGCCTTGCGGTGCATAGGAATGTGATGTTTCCTTTATAAAATCCCCTCTATGAAGCTCTAAGAACCTCTTCTACACACAATCAAGAAATATTATTTTTACAGTTTCCAGCCAAGATTGAAAGCAGCAATGCTAAAATGCCACAAAACAGTGCTTGCAAGATTTCCAGAACAGTCTTGGCAACCAAACTGCCTGGGGAAGTTAAATATGAACTTGAATACTAGCTCAAATGTGTTTCCTTTAAACAAAGGAAAACTTGGAGTTCTATATATTAACCACAATGACAAATAAATCTAGAGCTTCAAATTCTGTAACATACTAAAGTGGGACACAGACGACGGCTCAGTGGCAACAAGAATAACTAGATTAGTCTTCATGCAAAGATTAAGAATAAAGTAAAAACCTCTGCACCACAGCAGATAGTTCCCCCCTCTGTCTCTGACCCCACCTCATCACTATTCTACAACTTCTAGATGGATTTTCCTATACCATAGCTGTGGTCATTTCCCTCACCTCTTTAAAATGCTTCAATTGCTTCCCGATGTCAACTAAATAAAACCAGCTATGCAGTTTCTTTACCATCTGGTCCCAAAGTTTCTAACTACCATATTTTACCAAATTCTCTTTCACCTTTCAAATGTCACCAAGCCTAAGAGTGCTCATGAATTTAAAGGTATTTATTTTGATAACTCTGAAATATCTGTCACTTTTGTGTGTGTGTGTGTGTGTGTGTGTGTGTGACCAGAAGTTCATCTCTGACACTCAATCCAATGCCTCCTTCAGTACATGGAATCCCAAGATCTCAAATGTAGAATCTTTTAGAATCTAGGTCTAATGGACAGTGGGGGGCATGGTGGTCATCTAAGTTGGCTTGAGCTGCTATAACAAATGTCACAAACGAGGTAGCTTAAACAACAGCAATTTATTTTTCATAGTCTGGAGGTTAGAAATTCAAGATCAAGGAGCCAGGATGATCAGATTCTGGGGAGAGCCTTCTTCTGGCCTGTAGGCAGTTGTATTTTTGCTGTGTCCTCACATGACAGAGAAAGAGGGAGGGAGAGAGAGAGAGAGAGAGAGAGCACGCTAAGCATATGCATGTGCATGAGAGAGAATGAATTCTGGTCTCTTCCTCTTCTTATAAGGGCACCAATCTCATCACGGGGGCTCCAATCTCATGATCTCTTCTAACCTAGTTACCTCTCAAAAGCCTCACCTCCAAATCCCATCACATCAGCAATAAGAGCTTCAACATAAGGGCTGCAATGCATTCCTTCAGTCCCTAGCAGTGTTAATCGATAGCAGACATGGTTTTGGTGACGAAGGTTGATAGGACCCAGTGGAGATGATGCTAAACTGAGAGCACATGACCCTCTCAGGGGACCACTGTTCCCAGCTCTAGTCATCTGCTGCCACACACGAATGCCGTTCTAACTGATCATCTTCCCTCTTTTTAATTATAACTTCATTTTTAGAGCTGTCTTAGGTTTAGCGCAAAATGAGGAAAGTACAGAGATTTCCCATATACCTCTCCCATACACATGCATAAACTCTCCCTTTCCCAATATGCCCCACTTGAGCTGTACAGTGTTAAAAACTGATGAGCCTACACTGTTTGTAATTATTACCCACAGTCCATACTTTACATTACAGTTCCCTCTTGGGGTGGACATTCTATGTATGGGCTTGGATCAATGCATAATGACATGTTCAGCACTATGTATCATACAGTCTTTTCTCTGCCCTAAAAATCCTCTTTGTTGGCCACAACCCCTAGCTACCACTGATCTCTTTACTACCTCCAGTTTTGCCTTTTCCACAGAGTTGGAATCATACAGGGTGTTGCCTTTGCAGATTGCTGTCTTTCCCATATTCACATGCAGTTGAGGTTTCTCAATGTCTTTTTACGGCTTGATAGCTCATTTCTTTTTTGCACTGAATCATATTCCATTGTGTGGATGTACTACAGGTCCTTTATTCATTCACATACTGAAAGATGTGAATGTGGTTGCTTCCACGTTTTGACAATTATGAATAAAGCTGACATAAATATATGTTTATAGCAGAGTTTTGTGTGGACATAAGTTTTCAATGGTTATCTTGTTTAGATAACCATTTTGTGCTCCCTCCAACAGTGAATGAGAGTTGCTTTTGGCCATTGTTACTGCTATGGAGTGTTATCTCATTTCTGTTTTGATTTGCAGTTTCCTGATAACATGAGGTAGAGGGTCTTTTCATATGCTTATTTGCCATCTTGATATCTTTTTTCAATGGATCTTTGGTTCATTTCTTAACTGGGTTGTTTATTCTCATTTGTTCACTTGTAAGCCTTTCTTCTATATTTTGGATAACAATCCTTTACCAGTTGTGTCTTTTGCAAATATTTTCTCCCAATTCTCTTGATACTGACTTTCACAGAGCGGTTATTTTTTTCAAGGATCTTGCTTTGGTTTTGCATATAAAATGTCATCGCCTTACCTAAAGACATCTGCTAGTGGGGTTTTTTCTGTTATCTTCTAGCAGTTTTACATATTTGTGTTTTACATTTAGGTCTGTGATGTAAATTTTATGAAGAGTTTAATTTTTTGAGGTAATTTTTGTGAAGGGTATAAAATATGTCTCTAGATTTATCTATTTATTTTAATGCATATGTTTAGTTGTGTCTGCATCATTGATTGAAAGAACTACTATATCTTTGATCTATTGTGTTGGCTTTACTCATTTGTTAAAGGTCAGTTGACCATATTTATGTGGGTCTATTTCTGGGCTCCCTCTTCTGCTCCATTAGTCTACGGTACTTATCTATTCTTTAACCATTACCACACTATCTTAGTTACATAAAGATTTATAGTAAATCTTAAAGTCAGGTAGTGTCAGTCTTCCAACTTCATTCATCTCCTTCAATATTGTGTTGGCTATTCATTAGAATTGGCTGAAAGAGACCTTTGTTTGAGATTTGGAAGCTAAAAGTGAAACAGTAGCCATGTTTAGTTTCTGAGAGTTAACCTACTAGCTCAGCCAGTGTGATGTCTATAATCTCAACTGACAGTAGATAGCCTAAAGTTTCATGGAGTCTGGGCCCAAGTATTTGTGCCAGTTAGTGATCAGAGATGCCAGCTACCCTGGAAGGCTACCTACATCAAAAAGGTTGGGAGTAGAGAGGGACAGACACAAGTTTCAGTTTGTTCTTGTGTGTTTCTACTCATCAACTATTATGCCAGCTTTTTTTTTTTTTTTCCCCTTTTCTTATTTTAACATATTTAGGTCCCACTTTTTTCAAATGCTCTCTCCTGGATGACCTATTGCATCTTCAGATCCAACCCCAGATGCCGAGCAGATAACTTCACATAGATTGTTCTACCCACCCCCCATGCGCCCCATGATCATGTCTGGTCTAATCTTGTAATAAACTCCTTACACTCTGTAACTCATAGTGTTCTGCTTCTATGACTGAACAAGTCTGTGAGCTGAAACTTGTCTGGGAAGTGCCAGAAAGCAAATGCTCTCTTTTCAAATAATGTCTTCAAATATATCTTCAGCTGGGGATAATCCCACCCTTCTCTGAAAACTCATACATCTTTGTAGCATTTAACACATTATACTTCTGCATATGTGTTTTTACCTTACTTAATACATTTCCATTTATTTACATCTTCTTCATTTCCCCTCTCCTTTACTTTTTATCAAACAACTTAGCAAGAAAATAGCCAATACTTATCCAGTGGATGTTAATTATGTTTAAATACATCAACAATGGCAGTTTGTAAATTTCCGCAAATTTTAATACCTATAGATATTATATAGTAGTTATGCTTTTCACTAGTAAAAAAAACTGACAAAAACTGACTCTTAAATGAACAGAGGTTATTTAGGCACCAGAAGCACCTTCTTAGCTTAACTCCTTGGTCATTCTCTTGGCTCTATACTTCTACAGACCTTCTGTTGGCTCTGAGCTCAGACCAGGAGAAAGATGGCTGCAGTTGTTTTTTGGGTTCTCTTTTACCCACAAGGTGCTTTCCTGAATAGAATTCAAGACATGCTTATGCTGGTTCTTGCACACATGCCCCTTGTATCCATTACTCAGATTAACTACAGATGTCCTCAAGCAAGCCTATGGGCCTTATTTTCCTTAGGTGTCTATCAACCCCCTGTCTGCTTTCTGTTCTCACACCTATAGAGGACATATATCAAGCTACATGCATGGCTGCTTTGAATCCCTTCTTATTAGACACGTGGTGGGAGTAACATTGCCGTTCACTCTGCTACAAAGAAAGGGTGGCACCCAAAGTACATCTCTCGCCCCCAAATTCTCTCTTTAATCTCCTTTTACTATGTCAAGCTCTTTAATTACCTATGGGTTAGGAGTGTGATGGTCACAGAACTGCGTGTTTCAAAACTCCTTTGCAAGTACTTGCAAGTATTTGTATAATTCATTGTTTCAGCTAAAAGTACACATACGGCTACCTCCTATCCCCTTGGTTCTTCACATCCAACTGACATCATGCAAATATGTTTTAACATATAATTATATATGCAACATACATTCGACTGAAGGTGTCATTTTACAAATATGCCATAGCCAGAAAGACTTTCTATAATATAGTTTTAGTCCAAGTTTAATTAAACCTGATATTAGGAGGAAAAAATATTATCTTTATTTTTATTTATTAAAACTTAGGGTTCTCTTTCACTCAGTCAATAGACGGTATTACCTATAAAAACAATATGCAGACAGGAAATTTATGTAAGATTTCATGTACTGATGTGGTACTCATATTTTCTAACTCATAAGTAGTAAATACAATTTGTTTTCCATGTATTATTTCTGTTCTTCCAAAAATCCTATAATACTCTCTCTCTATTCCCACTTCACAGAGGAGGAAAACTAGTCTCATCAGGTTTAAGGATCCTTTGTGTGATTACCTAGCCATTAAATAATGGCTTCAGGATTTGACAATACGTGTTTGACTTCAAAGACAGTGTTTTTGATGATACATATTATTTAATTCTTTAAACTTTATACACCAAAAATAATCATTTGTAAAATTTTCTATAGATCACACTTACATAATACATTAATTTTCAAAGATTATTTATGTTTCACAGCTCCTCCATGAATTAGTAAGCCAGTGAATTAACTTTTCTATGTGAGTGATTGAGGTATATTCATATGATTAACTTGCCCATGTGCCCAGCCAAGCCCACTGGTGACTGGGCCCACTAATTTCCTGTGAGAACAATTAGGTAGAAGGGTACAGGCACAGGCTATGGGATCAGATATGCAAATCTGAGCAGTGAGACTTATCTCTTAATCATCACCTTTGAATGTCAAGTTCTTATCTATATACCCCTATTCACGCCTTCCAGTTGGGAATCGTACAGAATCTGTCCTTTATAATATACTAAGCACAGACCCTGGCACATAGCTGATGCTCAGTAAAAGTTTAGCTATTAAACTACCGACTTCAGGGCTTATGAGAACACTCTGCTTCAGGTGAATTCATTGTTCTACTTTCTTTACATAAAAAATTGCCAAGAAAAAAAGACATATGCAGAGTGTATATACTATGTATGTGTATATATTTACAGTAGTCCATGTTTTCAAATATTTGTAGAATTGTGAGCATAGATCTTATTTTTATGATGCTTTAATTGTCTATGTTTAAGGTAGTTGCAGGGTTGAATGCTTAATTTTTGATTTTCTGACATCATTTTTGATTAATTGATATAGTTTGGGTAATCTATAAAAGGGTGAAAAGCCATTTTACCTTCAGTGACTTCAATGATAGTTTTTTGAAGAGTTGGGGTGGGGCTCTGGGGAGTGATCAACAACCACCTACAATAGTCATTTCCAACTCTAAGATTTCATCCTACTGTGCTTTTGTTACATAATTGACTTGTCAACTATAGTACACTTCTTTTTTTCATCTGTAAACCCATTATTCTGCAAAATTTACATCACTTTTATGCATTTTTTTGTTGTTACACATGAAAAATATTTTTTGCACTAATTATACAATTTGCATTTTTGAAGAGTAAATTGCAATCAAGAAAAAAATTATCATACAAATTGCTGTGTGTGTAATATAGTATCTGAAGAATATAGTGTTTACTTCTCTGATGTGCACACTAGATCTATCTTAGAAAAACAAAGAAAGAAGAAAAACAAAACAGCTGTCAAAGAGATTAAAAGGACATAGTTTCCTTCATAAACTTTTTTTTTTCTAAAATTTAAAAAGATATAGTTGTTTTCCACATTATAATTGGGGGGAAATTCTTTCTTGCTTTTAATTTTATATAGTTTCAGTTCCCTTATTTATTTATTATTTATTTATTTATTTATTTATTTATTTATGTTGTTGTTGTTGTTGACTGTTTCTATTTGAAAGTATTTGCATAATTCATTGTTTCAGCAAAAAGTTAACACCCTACTTTTAATCCTGGATATCTTTAAGGGCCAAAATAGGAGGAGAAAAAGAAAATAAGAAAGAAAAAGTGATGATAGCCTCCAGACTAAACTGTAGGTAATCAAAGATGTGAATAGTCCCTATTTACATTTAAATAAAAAGAAAACCACAAAACCAAGATAAAGAGCAATACCAAAAACCCAGTAAAATGAACAAATGTTAAAATCAACAAATCAGTCTTAAATAACTGGTCCTCTGCTTGCATGTATATGTAATTTCTACATATTCTTTAAACAGAAATTGTCTTATATTCTACTTAGTCAGTGTAAACAGAAACTGTCTATCACATAAATGATGCATTTTTTTCATTAAGTTTTTTTTATTATATGAATGACTCTTGTTTATTTAGCCAACTGAATTTAATCACCCTTTGGTCATTTAAAGGTATCAAAAGCATCAGAGTGATTTTTTTATCTATGTTTTTTGCTTGAAGAAGTCATTTCTTTTTTAAATTTAAAATTGATCTGTTTTTATTTATTTATTATTTATTTATTTATTTTATTTATTTTATAATTTTTTAAATTTTTTGACAGAGAGAGAGAGATACAGAGACAGAGACAGAGAGAAGGAGGAGGGCCCCGAACAGTCTCCATAGTTGCACATCATTGGTTTTTCCACATAGTTTCATTCCACAGGTGGGCGTGGGGCTGCACAGGCAGGAACTGGGTCAGGGTCTTACATGGGTGAGAACCATACTGGGGGCACTCCCCAGTTCAGTATATGGGTCTGCATGGGCTGGGGCCAGGATTCGATCCTCGGTCCCCAGGGCTGCAAAATGAGCGCTCAACCCACTGAGCCATCCCGGCTTCCCC
>PVKE010031008.1:0-19296 GCA_004027555.1 Craseonycteris thonglongyai
CAAAGACACAGAGACCTATGGACACACTCAATAACTTGGTGATTGCCTGAGGGAAGGGGAGGAGGGGGGAGGGAGAGAGGGAGGTGAGGTGAGAGAGGGCACCAGCATTAGGGACACACTCAATGGTTTGGTGTTTACCTGGAAAGGAGGGGGGGGGAGGGAGAGTTGTGGAGGGGAGGTGGGAGTGCGCACCAGATATACGGTGTTGGAGGGGGCCCTGATTCTGGGAGCTGGGCACATAATGCGATGCATGGGTGATGTGATGTGGAGTTGTGCATCAGGAAA
The DNA here is from genome assembly GCA_004027555.1 of Craseonycteris thonglongyai. Classification (NCBI taxonomy): domain Eukaryota; kingdom Metazoa; phylum Chordata; class Mammalia; order Chiroptera; family Craseonycteridae; genus Craseonycteris; species Craseonycteris thonglongyai. Next base: position 286 of record PVKE010031008.1, read on the forward strand.
CTATGTAATTGTTACCAACCAATGTTACCCCATTGAATTTAACAATAAAATATAATAATATTAAAAAAAAAATCAATAAAATAAATCTTAAAAAAAAAGAAGTGAAACAATGTTTTGTTATCATTATTATATATTTTTCTTTAAACAAGAATACTGAGTGGAAAAGAGGCAAAGATATGAATTGGGTATGGATTGGATATTGAGACACATATTAGTAAGAAGAGGAGAGACTCATCTTCTGATACTACCTGATACTATCTGATACTAATAGGAATGCATTTGTTTATAATCAAGACCAACATTTCTAAGTAAATATTAATGTTTAGGAAGCTAACAAATAACATTCTATTTTCCTACTTATTTCTCCTCAGAATTACTGAGACAGAGATAGTATTCAAGCAGGTAATCATGAAAATACTAGGGAATGTCAGCTTAGGTCTATCAGAAAGTGGACTTGGGGAAGCCGGGATGGCTCAGTGGGTTAAGCGCTCACTTTGCAGCGCCGGGGACCAGGGATCGAATCCCGGCCCCGGCCCGTGCGGAACCATGTGCTGAACTGGGAGTTCCCCGAGTTCAGTTCTCTCTCTGTCTCTGTATCTCTCTCTCTGTCAAAAAAGAAAAAAAAAATATATATATATATGTATAAGAAACATATATATATATATATATATATATATATATATATATAAAGCCTCTTAGAAAGTGGACTTGCTAATATATCACCTTGAATTAATTAACTTGCCCATATAGTCACAGGCCTGGCTGAATAGCCATGGGTGTTCTCCATGAGGACTCGATCCTGTAAAATTACTATATGTAAGAATAGAGTATTTGTTTCCTGAGAATACGAAGCTTACACTTCAGAGAAGGTGGGAAATAGGTAAGTCACTTCTTAGGGATAGGAGTGGGACAGAATTCCATGATTATTCCTATCTTTAGCTCCTTCCATCTAAAAATAAAGCAATAGCAACAAGAGACAGAAGACGAATTAATTAAGACTTTATCCTGAAGCATAAAACCATATTGTTTATATAATTTTATATAAAAACAAGCTCCTTGTACTTTAAACATTTTTTATATTGCTTGCAATTATGACTAATCATTAAGAGTATTAAAAAGGGTTGTTGGGATTGTTCAGTGGTTGAATGCTTGTCTTGCAATACTGAGGTCTGGGGTTGGGTTCCTGGCCCTGCTCATGCAAACCCATGTGCTGAATTGTACTGCAACTGGTAACTGCTGAGATACCTCAGTGGTGAAGGTGCTTACCTTCCATGTGGGAGGCCCCTGGTTGGATTCCCATCCTGTGCGGCCCCACATCAACTGTGTGAAATGAAGCCATGTCACAACTAATGATGTACAACTATAGAGACTGCTCTCTCCTCTTAAACAATAAAAAAATAATTATAATAAAATAAAATTAAAAAGTATTAAAAAACAAAATCAATTGTTTAATACTTAGATCTTTATGCAATTTTTTAAAAACAGAATTTGTTTAACAAAACAAGAATCTACCCAAAGATTAAGAGAGGACCTGGAAGAATTTAAAAAGTCATCAAATGTTTTAAATGAATCTTTTATGATTCCAAGTCAACATTTTTAACCATGACATGAAGAATGAATTTGGACTTAGTTCAAAGAAAAGTAAGTATCCCCCAAAACATTTTCAAGTCAATTATTAAAATTGTCACATACACATTTAGAAGTACACTCTGGCTAGGGAGAAGATATAAGTGGAAGTCAGACTTAGAAGATGAAAAATTTAACAGATTAGAAGTCATCCAATGAGAGATTATAGTCACTCCAAATGAGAGTTTCTGAAATGGGAAAAAACAGGTTTTGGATATACTTGCTAAGTCAAAGCTGTAATGAAGGAGTGTGAGGACTGAAGGACAAGAATGTGACACATTGGGAGACAAAGAGAATGCTGAAGTAAGAAAGATCATGACTTCAGTTTGGGCCATATTGAGTTTGAAGTACTTGTGGTCCTCATGAGAGCAGAAATTCTGAGTAAATTGCTGGTCAAAATGAGTACAAATTAAGATAAAATTGAAGGACTTCCTTAAATAATGGAATCCATGAAAGAGAAGATAAAAGCTCCTCCACAGAATCCTCAGTACACAAATATGTAAAGAACTATAACTTCAAGGAACAAAGAGCCTTCATGTATAAAAGAGAGGAGAAATATTAAAAAAAATTATGTCAATGTGTTTTCATAGAAATTTGGAGAATAGTTTAAAAACTGATCAGTAGTATAAAAAGCTAAAGTAAGTTCAATTAAAACAAGGGATGACTTTCTCAATCTTATTTCACTGAGTGTAATACCCTCTAGATCCATCCATGTTGTTGAAAATGGTAAGATTTTATTCTTTTCTTTGGCTGAGTAAAACTCATGTATATTTTTACCATACTCTCTTTGTCTTTTTCTCTACTGAAGAGCACCAGAGTTGCTTCCATATCTTCGCTATTGTAAACAATGATCCAGTGAACACAGAGGAGCACATATCTTTTTGAATTTATGGTTTGGAAACAGAGAACTGATGGTTACCAGCTGGGAGGGTGGTTGGGGGATGGGTTAAGGGATTAAGAAATCCAAATTGGTACTCACAAAGTAGTCATGGGGATATAAAGTACAATATAGAGAATATAGTCAATAATATTATAATAACTATGTATAGTTTCAGGTGGGAACTAATCAGGAGGAATCACTGCATAAATTATATAAATATCTAATCACCATGCATGCTGTACATGTGAAACTAATTTAAAATAATATTGAATTTCAACTGTAACAGAAAAAAATAATTAAAAACAAAACAAAACTAAGGGTTGACAAGTAACCATTAGCTTTACCAAGCAGATCTCAAGTAAATTCGGTAAGACTAGTGAAACAAAGGTTGTGTTAACTAGATTAATGTGATTTAATTAATGAGTGAGAAAGAGAATTCTCTAACAGTAGATAATTCCTTCAGAAAGCTAGATTTAAAAAAGGAGGAGAGCAAGAGCAATAACTAGGTAGAACATGGAGGTGATGAAGGTGTTTTTATTAAGGTATGCAATATTTAGTATATTTTAAGACTTATGGAAAGAAATCATGAAATAAGAAGAGACAGAAAGTTAAGCAGAGTGAATAATAGTGAAGTCCCTACCATAAAAGGTGACAATAAACAGATGGAGGTGAAAGGGCTGGATCACTTCTTCCTTTGTAAGAAATGGATGGTTCTGGAATTGAGTTTGTAGGTCTTTGGGTAGGTAGTCAAGCAACTTTTGTTTATAAGTAGTATTTTCTATTCAAAGTGGGAGTTAGGGTCAGCTGCAAATTCTTTTGGATATTTGGGAATAGCTTGAAGTACTGAAGTAGAGTGGGAAAATTTTGAAACTGGAACTGTAGGGAACAGAAAAAAATTGAACAAGAAAACACAGGATGTCTGGTCAGAATGAAGAGTTCTTTTGAAATTCAATACTAACAGAGCAATATTAATCTGCCTTGTTTTAACATCAGCTAATTGTTCAATTGCTTTGGGGTTGGGATAAAGAGACAGATGGATTTCTCCATCAATGAGGTCCCTTTCTCCCCAGGAGAATGTGATAAACCTCAAAGGAGAAAGTGACTGCAGTGATGAAGGATGCATCATAGGTGTGATGTCCTATTTACTGAGAGGGAATTCAACAAGAAGTAGAAAGGTGAATACTTTGGAATTTCCACATGAGAAAGATGAATGCACAGAGCTTTTGTTTGAGGTTTGAAATATCTGAATTTATAATTCTAAGATAGCACTGTTCATCATAATAACAATTGTTTGGGCACAGTCATAAAAGAAATGAGGTAAGGTGGGGAAGAGAAAATCACTGGGGGAAAGGGATCAACCATTGGGAGGCTAGGGTGACAAAGGTGAATGCCTTGCTTTTTCCATATAGACTTTGAAGTTACCTATTGCAATGGGCAAATTGGATGAGTGGGATCTCGGTAGTGTAAATTTTCAGTCTTTGGATAATTAAAAATAATTCATTATATAACATTCATCCTAGTATATTTTGATAAGATTAAGAGTTAATGAAATTTATAGAAATTAGATTTGGCTCCAAGATAATCAGGTTTAAACTTGTTCAAACTCTGGTTTGAATACATGTAAAGGGTGTCCCAAAATTCACTCAAGATTTGAATTTTGCGTCATTTGTGCAGTAAAGTGTTGCCAATGAAAAAAAAAGACACCGTGACAGCTGACAGTTCAGGGTTATTAAAAATGGAGTGCTACACAAAAGAACAATGCGTTTTCACTGTTGAGCAATGAAAATTTACAATTTTTAATTATAAACCTGTTTTCCATCAAAATTACTTCTTGCGTAAATTTTGGGACACCCTTTATGTGCATAATCATTGCTCTACTACTCTACTTACCTGTCTATGTGTCTCTGATGAATTTTTTGTATAAGATCTTACTCTTTTAATGTCTTAATATCTCAAAATAAAGTGAGTTATAAAAAACAGAGAAAAGACCACTCATCAGAAAACAGAGTAAGCCAAAAAATGCCAATGCCTCAGAAACTTGTAGTAAAGCTGAATTTGCTAAAGTTCATACAACCAGATTATAATATTTGAATGGTCCTATGCACTGTGGCTTGTGAAAACTGTTATGTGTAATTACATACTACCCATGCAGATGGCTATTATTGCATAGAATATCATAGACCAATTGGCAGGCTTTCAATTTCCAATTACCACTGTCCTAGCTGATACTCTTATCTATGTCTTTCTGCATCATATTTCTTCATTTAAAAATTCGAATTTTCAAAATATTTTGGGTTTTTTTTATTGTTCCCTTTGTTACCTGAACACAGACCATGTATATAGCATCATTCTGTAGAGAAAGAATGGAAATAAAACTTGAATCAGCAACTCATATTCAAGAAAAAGCTAAAGCAAGCTACCTCTTAAGATGAAAATTTGGAATTATCTTTGAATTTAACTTATTTATACTTTTCATATGGTAGTACTATTTTAATAGTATTGATTTCTATAATGAGGGAGCAGCATAATAGTGACTTAAACAAGATAGAAGTTTCTTTTTCTCTCTTGTAACCACCCCAGCATAAGCAGGCCCGGGTAGACACATTAGCTTCAAGGTGTCTGGAATCCTGGTTTCTTCTCTATTTTTGCTTTGCTATTCAAATGGTTTTGTCTTCTCAAGGTCCAAGATGGCAAGCTTCCAAGTCCACATTCCAGGCAGCTGGATGAATAACAACAAGGACAAAGTGAAGGTGAGGGAATAGCCTTTCATTGTAAGGGCACAACTGTAAGCAGTGCATATCACTGCTGCTAAAATTATTATGTTTTTCAAAGATTTATTTTATTATTATTTTTGACAGAGACATAGACAGAGACAGAGAGAAGGGGGAGGGTGCAAAGCAGTCTCCATAGTTGTATGTCATCAGTTTTAAACGTGGTTTTGTTCTACACAGGTAGGCGGGGCTGTGCAGGGCAGGATCTGGGTTGGGGGCCTCCCACATGGGAGGCATGTCCCCTCGAGCCAAGGGCTGAATGGGAGCAGGATGCGAGAACTGAACTGGGGGCCTCCTGCATGGGAAGCATACCCAAGTTTAGCACATGGTTTCACATGGGCCCGGGCCAAAATTCAATCCTCAGACCTCGGGGCTGCAAAGCGAGCGCTTAACCCGCTGAGCCATCTCGGCTTCCCCTGCTGCTAACATTCTAATGGACAGAACTCATCATAACCACAAAGGAGGCTAAGAAAAGTTATCCTTTTGAATTTTTGTTAAAAGCTTTTTAAATTCTGTCACTTGCCACTTACAAAGAAAGGATTCTATTACTGTGAACTAACTAGCAATTTTTTCTTCAGTTACAAATCCAATACACAATCATTCAATGTACCTATCCTCGCAACAATGGCTCTGATAATTCCCACTTTGATTATATTGACTTTTGCTTTCTCTTGAATTTTAATAAATGGTAAAAGAAACAAAACAAAAACACTTTACATTAATAATACATTTAATCAATTAAAAGATCTGTATTTTTAAACATTTTCTTTTTCTGAAATCAGAATGTATCTTAGTATCAATGGCTTGTTACAATCACTAATAGCCAGGAAGTAATGGTGCCATACTTTTGTCTGTGTGTGCACTAAAAGAAAAGCAGTATCCACAAAAGTCAAATATGAATCTCAGTGTCTTGGACAAAAATACTGGAGGAAATAGTGAAGCACACCCTTAACCCTCAGAGCCAAACTTTTGTTGGGATTGGGAGGGAAAGATAGTGTGTTAGATGAATTTGGTAACGTTGTCCACATTTCACATAATTGCACAGCTAGCCTTAGAGTACAGCACTAATGGCTTTTATGGTTTTTATGAATTCTTTTAAGAAAAAAATGCATCATTAAGATTCTTGACAGCACTCTTGATGGCACAGAGTTCAATAATGAGTGGAATAAAAAAGGCATCAACAATTCTGAATCAAAAAGCCATTCAGAAGGCTCAGACTCAGAACTTTAATTTTAAAGTTACTGTAACCCAATTATTTATTACTTTATCCTTTTCATGTTTGTACAAAAGTAATATATGATTTTTTAAAGTTTATGTCTAATTAAATTTTAACAGAGGTCCTTCCATAAGTATAAAATAAGAATTCTATGTGATAAGCAAATGTCGTCTTTAATTGGAACATTATTTTTCCTTTCTTGGTACCATATAAGATCTGGTGCATCATATAATCAATAGCATTCTTAGATTCAATCAAATGTGGTTATCAAATATGGTATTCAATATGATATCCAGATATCCAAATTTATTAAAAAGATCTTTACATATGCTTACTACTGAGTAAATGATTTATAAATTGTGATTGTCTATTAATTCTACATTTAAATTTACTTGAGCTATGCACAGCATTAATTTAAGGGTATCAGTACATTTTAAGAGCTAGAACAGTGGCTTCCACATAGTAAATGCTCAATAAATATTTGTTGAATAAAGGCATAATGCTATAACAAAACCACCTTCCAGATACATTACCAATACATATTAAAACATATCAGAATAATGATAAACTTCTTAATATTGTTTTGTCCACCATTCCTATAAATCTGTGACTTCTGAAACAGAGCTAAGGGAATAACAAAGACAAGAGAAAACAATAGTTCCTGTTGTGCAATTAAAATGATTATGCCATGTGAACAAATTGACATTTACAAGGTTTTAAAAATTGACTGTAATGTCATCTATTCATTAACAGAATGTTAGACAGATCATGACACAGCTCAGGATACACCTGAATTAAAAAAAAAGTCATTAATATCAGTTCCTCCACCCCGTCTCCAACCCAACCACCCTAGGATGATTCTACTCTTCTAGATCTGAGGCAATCAGAGCAAATTCCATAAAGGAAGTATACATTGGGGGAAGCACCTTGTGAGTTATATAAATACATAGCCACTATGCTGTATACCTGAAATGAATATAATATTGAATGTCAACTCTAATTGAAAAAAAAATTAAGAAAACTATAATTGTAAAATTTAATAAACAAAAAAGATAAGTAATGATCATTTTTTAGTATTCCACCAACAAAGAAAATTAGTATTGTACAAATTAGAAACAAGCAAAATAATTTATTAATTTTTAATAATACTCCCTATCAGGACGTCTAATTTTCTTTGACACATTCATACGAATCATCATTCAGAATCTTTGAAAAAATGAGCCTAAGTCCCTTTCACTGTAATATTTTGTCTCTAATGTTCTGAATTTTAATGTACTGAATTTTAATAATAATATGGGCTGTTAATTACTTAGCCAAAATATGGTAGGCAAATAAAACAGATGAGATTTTAATGTAATATTTTATAAATAAAAATTAGCAAAAACAACTTAACTGGTAATTTAGTATCTGCTTTCATTATAGGATTTTTAATGAACATATAAAGGAGCTATATTTATAATTATTCAAGTTCAATTTTGTGCATTTAAAACATACTAAAATTTTGTACAAGATTTTACTGTTGAAATAAATCAATTATATTTGGCCAAGAATATGAGCAAGTGGTTGTGTACATTTAAGTACATATGCATGCACATACTCAATTAAGAAACATGAAGAACATTGTGCCCTGTATTTGGATGACAGCAAATCTAATAGAAAGAATGTTTGGGATTTGGGTCATAATCGCACACTAAGAAATCTTATTGATACCTTTCTATATGCCATTAATTACAGCCAATAGTTTAAAAGTAGTTAAGAGCCTATCTTCACAAATAGTCACTCCAGTGCCCTTTAGCCCCAAGCATACCCCAGGAACACTTACTATTATTCTGACTAATTGGTAAACCTAGAATATACAGAACTCTGGGTTCTCATCATAGCTCCATCACTAATTAGTTGTGAATTGAGGTGAAGTAGCTAACATTGCCTGCTTTAGTGTTAACAACTGCAAAATGGTGATTTCTAGTTTTAATTGGAATGACTAACGGCAATTTGAATGATTATATTTTTCCAAGCTACTGTCTACTTAGTAAACTAACAGGCTTTCCTTTGACCATTGTAAAAGACCTTCCTACTTTTCTAAACTTCAATAAACTCAACCCATTTATTATGTAATGCAAATTTAGCCATCATATTCATTGCTTTTTCATGATCATGCCGCTCTGTATAGTCTAGTTTTCAAGTGCCCCAAGTGCTTTAATTTCTGCTATTATGATAAACTATTTTGATGCTTAATTACATAGCCTACTGTATTTGACACAGGAGACACAAAGATACAAATATATACAATTTATTTTTCAGGAAATATTTGGATATTATTAAATAGCACACAATTTTATAAATAAGAAAATTGAGGCTTCTTGAGGATAAATTCATTAATTCAATCAATTCATTTATTCATTCCACAACTATTGGTTGAGATTCTATTAGGAACCACAGATATTTCTAAGCACTGAGGATAAAACAGTGAACACATCACTGCCCTCAAAAGCTTACATTTTATTGACTTAAATGTGCACATCATTAGTTGAATAAAATGTAGATTAGGAAGAACACAATTGTATTTTCAAGTATAGATCATTTTAACTGGCATTTGAAATTCTATTAAACATTTATGATAATGCTTGTCTCCATCAGAATTTTTTATAATAAAAAACTTATAATGAGTGCAGATGTATCCCAAATAATGGCCATTTCCCTCCCATAAAACAAATTACAATGATGAACAGGTTTTAAAGAAAACGCTATTTGAATAAAATGCATAGCTATATACTTCGTATATAAAAAACACTTTTATAAGAATCAGATTTCAAAGATTCACTGTTCATATAAAAAGAAAATACAGGCCTTAATTTGTCACAAGAAAAAAAAAGGTTAAGGTAAAGAAAGTATTCTGGTAATACTACCATAATATTGATGTTTCATAATTAAGAAAATTAGATGCTTGCTGAGACCTGTCTGGCCTTTGAAAATAGTCATCTACTTCCCTTTATAGAAAATGAGACCAAGCACAGCATGAATTGATGATCAAGTAAAAATAAGACTAGAAATAGTAGAAGCTGGCCATTCTTTAGTGGAGTGACAATGCAGAGACAGGGAAAAGTCCTCTCATACATTTTTCAAATGGGTCTATAGTTCTGAGTTCACTGTGGTTCAGTTACTCTTTTCTAAACCTACAAGTCTCAAGGAAAAACTTCCACTATGTTTCTAAATTGTAATTCTTTATACAATCATTAGAATATGTAAAACTCAGCAGTATATTGATATAAAAATAGAGTAATCATTGCTTTGTGTTTATGGGGAAAAAAAAACATATGAAATCCCCTTACTCAAAGTCCTTATTATAGACTTAAAATGCCTTAAAATAGAGAAATCATAATGTAATTTAAACATTTTTACTTAACCACCTGTTTTCTTAGTAGTCAAGTAGCTTCAATAAAATTCTTTGCCACATCCCTACTCATTCCCACATCTAAGAAATTGAAGAACACATATATGAATTTATAAAAATTTGTTTAGGGGAAGCCGGGATGGCTCAGTGGGTTAGGCGCTCGCTTTGCAGCACCAGGGACTGAGGATTGAATCCCAGCCCTGGCCCGTGCGGACCCATATGATGAACTGGGGAGTGCCCCCAGTTCAGTTCTCTCTGTCTCTGTATATCTCTCTCTCTCTGTCAAAAAAAAAAATTTGTTTAAACTTTTATTAAAAAAATGTTTGTCCCAAATTAAGTGTAAAAATGCAAAATTAAAACATTGATGAATGAAATGTTTCAGTGAATGTTAGGTCTGTACAACTGTGGTGTGACTATGAGCTTAAAAGGGTTTGCTAAGCTATGATTTATGAGAGCTGCTTTTCAAACCACATCGTTTCCTAAAACCTCATAAGCATTTGGATATAGAGCAGCAATTAAAGTTTGATCAGAAATAAGCCCAAATCCAGTTCAAAATCTATTATTTATATTTCATCACAGTGTATCTGAAAGAGAAACATTTGAGACCAATGTATTGTTTTGTGTTTTTCCTAAGTATTCTAATATTAAATCATATTGTGCATTAAGGTGAATTTAGGGAGTTGCATACTTATTTAAGAGGAGGAGAATCAGTGATGAAAAGACTGCAAAAATCCCATTTTCCTAAGATTAGACATGATGAATTTTCTAGTGTATTAGTGATGTTGACTTCAATAACGTCTGCAATAAACTATTACAAGAGTAAATTAGTGTTGGCAACTGCAGTCTAAGTGTTCACAAATTTTACTGAAATATGGGATTAGTACACTTCATTGGTAGATCCTCAATGTCAAGTTCACTGATGCTGACTCTGCTACTACTGCTATAATAAAGAGGATGGTGAAGCTTGCTCTGTATTGGCGTTTTTTAAAACTAGTAGGATAATATCTTATTTATATATGTGACTCATAACTCCTTTAAAGTAGAATGACTTTAATTGGGATTACTTGAATTTCTCTCCCTCTCCCCTATGTGAAGGAATCTAAAAATATACACAATCTGGAAGTGTACAATTGTCATGGCAACCTTAGGGTAACTAACACCATCTGGGCAGTGCTGATTAACATTCAAAGTCAATAACTACTATACCTCTTGATGTTGATGTTTTATGTGTTTCTCATTAAACAAACAATAAGTAGAAGGATCACCTAATGAAAGTGGTATTCTGGGACCTATAAGAAGGGGTACTAGAGTATAAGTTATAAGAAAATCTACTTTAGAGCACAATGTGAAGCTGAATGGCTAATTAGTATAATCATAGATTTGGTAAATAATCTTTGAATCCACTTCATAGATATTTCTTTTTTTAAAAAAGATTTATTTTATTGTTTTTGACAGAGACAGAGAAAGAGACAGAGAGAAGGGGAACGGCCCAGAGCAGTCTCCATAGTTGACAGCATTAGTTTTCCATATAGTCTCACTCGACAGGTGGGCACACGGCTGCTCAGGGCAGGAACTGGGCTGGGAGCCTCTGCATAGGTCCCGGCAAGAACTGAACTGGGGGCACACCCCAGCTCAGCATGTGGGTCTACATGGGCCAGGGCCGGGATTCGATCCTCAGTCTCCAGCGCTACAAAGCGAGCGCTTAATCTGCTGAGCCATCCCAGCTTCCCCAGATATTTCTTAATATTGGGAGTTTGCTGATTTGTCTTTTACTTCTGTTGCATAGATTTAAAAATGGAAAATGTAATGCCATCTTGTGCATCTTTATACCTCACATACAGCTTAGTAGAGTGTCTTCTCTAATATTAATATATTAAATCAAATACCCCATTTGAATAGTATAAATTTTCACTCATGGGGAGAAAAATACCTATGTATTTGTTTTTGACTAATCCCTCCCCCCTTTTTTGTTCCCAAGGGAACATCCAAAAGGAATTAGGATAACAACTACATGTGGTGCTTGAAACAAACTCAGGCCCTTTCTATAATTCATATAGCACCGTGCTTTACCTTAAGCTAATATAGTTGTATATTTGCAAAGATTTAGAAACTAGTACTAAGTATCCAACCTTCACAAATTTTTCTCATTACCAGCCAATCTGAGACCCAGGAAAACCACTACTTACTTGGTCTATGATCACAAAGGGGGAAAATTAGTATTTTTTTCCACAGCATCAGTTCAATGACCGTTTAAGTACTGTTACTTCTTCCATTGTGGTCCCTTCTCTGAGTCTTTAGCATGTGAATCACTGAAGACATTTCAGAAGACTTTATCCAATATCACAAGAGAGGACTTTAAGGTCACACTCTAAGTGTTTATCTCATGCTTAGCAACCACATACATGACATGAAAGGACACCATGTTTACCCAGTCGCTTCCAGTTTCATGCATTCCTAGGAATGTAATACCTACTGAACAAATGAAAAATGCTCTGTTATGGTTATATTTTCACAAAATGTCTAAGTTTCCAGCACGTGGACAGCAGTAATTATGTATCATTTTGCTCCGGGGTAGAAGCAGCAGCATTTCCTCAGGTTCTGCCAAGTGCAGATTGAAGCCTCTCTGGGTTCCTGCTGCCATGATCAATTAGAAAACCCGGCAGATGTTCCATTTAAATGATGGTATGTAAAAGCTAAACCAAATCTATTCCCGCCACCATTCCCTCACAATCGTTTTTAGTGGTGGTGGGGGTCACTAAGACACCAGCCTCGCCTCCTTTCCCGCATACGGGGCTCTCCACAGTGGAGCTCCCGAGTTGGCTGAACAGCTCTTGTTTCCCTGGCTACCCTCAACCACAAAGCCCTTCCTGGTGACAGCAAAGGGGAAGAAACAAGACCCTGCATAAGGAATGGCAACTTTCCAGCCCCATGCGGAAAATCCTAAAACCAGTGTTTATTTCCAAAAGCAACAAGTGAGCCTCAGAAGGGACTCTTGAAACCACGCGGCCCACAAACCCACAGTGCATGTCTTCCGTGAGAGTAACACAGAGGCTGCACAAACCATGGCGCAGGTCGTTAAACCTCTGCCCACAAGCGTGACCAAAACACTGGTTCTCATGCGCCCCCTCCCTCACTCTCGGGGAAAAATAAAGGTCACCTTAGATTTCTTTTCATCTCCAGATTTCTGACGATCGATAAACTGCTCCATCCACCCCATCCCGCCCCCCTTCCCAAGTTTCTTGTGTTGGGGTGTATATGAGAGCGTGGGTGGAAAACATTTTCCCTCTCTTCCACTTACTCTCGGGGGACTCTATGTGTCCCCCGAGCCTTAGTTGCCGCCTAATGCGCGATCTGTAATCCCTGCCGCTTTGCCAACTTTGTCATGAAGCCCTAGAAAATCCAATTTATTAAAAGGGCTGTGGAAACTGTCAAGTACTCTTACTCAACAGGTCGCAGCCCCGGGTTACCCATCGCGGGATTCTTGCTGCTTTCGGAAGCCAAGGCAGCCCCATTCGCAAAGCGGTTCTTTGCGTTTCAGCCCAAGCCCACGATTCGAGACCCTCGCCCGCGGGCACCGAGGGGCAAGCGGTCCCGGCGCCGCCGCCCGCGCTCGCCGTTCTGCTCCGGGAGGGAGAGCGCAGCGAGGGGGTGCGGGGGCCAGGGAGCGAGACAGCGCCGGCGGGCACGGAGCAGAGCGAAGTGGAAAGGGCCGGGCGGCTGGAGATGAGACAAAACGCGCACAGCCCGCGCCCAAGTCGCCAGCTGTGGAGTGGAAGGAAGGAGCGAGGTAGGAAGGCGCGGCGTCCCAAAGATGCCCCCAACGCCGCGCGGGAAGCGCCGGAACCGGGGCGCGAGGAGGGGAGCTGGCGGGGTCCCGACGGGGCGTGAGGACACGAGCGGAGCCTCCCCTCCCCCCGGTTACCTGTGCTGCCTCCGCCCTGGCTGCCCCTGTCCGGAGGGAAAATGCCCGAGCACTTTTCCCACTCCACCTGGCCCGCGAAGCACAGCTCGGTGACGATGTGCAGCGCCTTCTGGCACAGGCTGCTCACTCCGTCCTCCTTGTGAAAACTCATCGTTGGGCCTTTTTTGCTCAGCCGACGTGTCTTCCCTTCCCGTTATCTCTAGACTGGCCCCCTTTGCGCCCTAAGCCATATCCCGCCCGCGAGGACTTTGGCCGGAGAGCGCGCCGTGCGGAGAAGTGGAAACTCTCAGGAGCCCCAAGTTGACCCCATGGCAGGAGCCCAGGGCGCAGACGAAGGCGGAGAGTCTGGGGCGGCAACTCGCGCGAGGCGGCGGTGGCGAGGTTTGCGCCAACTCCCGGCCGCGCGAGCGAGGGGAGGCGAGCTGCAAAAAAGCACCCCGGCTAGGAGTGCGCAGGGGAGGGGGGAGACCGAAAAGAGCCAGAGCCCTCGCCTCGCCAGAGCACCCCGCCCGTGCGCGCGTGTTGCTGGCTGTGCCTGGGGGCGGCGCGTCCAATCGCAACCCGGCGCGGGCTCGGACGACCGGCGGCAGATCCCGCGCTGCTCCCCCACCGCAGTCAGCTGGAGACGGGTTGGCACCCGACGGGGACGGCCCTCCGCCTCTCCTGGGCCCCCTGCTGGGGCTGGGGGTGCTCGTCCTGGCGTTCGGAGCGGAGAGATCTGGATTTTCTCGGTCCTTTTTTCAGATTCAGTCTCCTCTACCGCACCTCGTCTGTCCTTTCCACTTGACTACAGGTGTGTGCTCCTCTCTGTGCTCTCTCCGCATCTACTTTTCCGAAAAGTCATCCCAACTGAAGACAAACTGAAAAGTGAAAAAAATAAAAGTAAAAAAAACAATAGATACCTAATCAAACCACACATCCATAGAAGGAAGAAAGACGTCCCTGAAAAGCATTTTAAAAGTGATTTCTAAGGATGATGGTTTAGACACAAAATGCGTATTTAACACGAGTGGTCTTTTTATTACTAGTATTGAATTTCACCATAAGGTACATTTTTACTTTTTATCCAGTTTAGTTTTTCTTTCTGCATAAATACCGTGAATAGGCAAATTTAAATGTATGGCCTTTGATTTCTTTTCTTTTTTAACCTTCTTAGAAGATAAAACGAAGTATGTTATTTGTATTAATAGCCAGGGTTCTGTTGAGTAATCTGTAATTGGCAGTTGAGAATGCACAGCTTGACTCCCTTTATCATTTCTGCGAGTGACTTGAATACTGAAGAGACTAGCCATGAGTATTAAAGGGGAGGGTTAAATTCGAGTTTGACACACACACACACACACACACACACACACCCCTCTGATGAACTTTGAAGACCTTCCCTTTAGGTCTATAAATGGGCTTGAACGCTCCTGTTCTTGTAATTCTGTAATGCAAACAGGTGCAAATCACTAACAGAGCTAAAACTACAAAATAATATTAGTAAACATGTGCCACAAGGTTACAGTAAATGCATTTATGTATTTTCCGAATATTGTTTTCAGAACTTGATGCCATATTATAAGCTGAGGGTTCTTTATTTTTGAACTGAAATATCCTGAACTTGTTAGCATATTTGTACTAGTAGAATAGGTATTCTTATTTTAAACTGCTTGACGTTTTTGATAAATTATATACTCTGTAAGGTCACTATGGTAAAGCTTACTATATAAATATTAGGCATAACATCCTGGTAGGTCAGCGTTCATTAGTTGAATCATTTTGAATTGATTCATAGAACAATTGGTATAACTAAGACTATTTTTATTATGAACTAAGACAAACTGAAATGTACAGGCTTCATTTGCCTCTTTAAAAACACATTAATTTGGGTGGTTTTGGGGACAGATTGACTAAAGAAATATTTTCACTGTCATCTAAAAAATATTAAACATCTACTATATGTTTGAAGTGAAGTGATACACCTTAACAAGGCCCTTTATAATTTTCCTTGCTCTTTGGGCCTCACCATCTAGACAGACCCTCATAAACCAACCTGCAATGCAATGTTGTGCTTCCATATTTACTGTCTGAATGAACTGTTGTGTGGGAGCACTAAGTGAGTACTTTGTCTTCATTCTACTTACAGACTATAATTGCTTAAGTGGAGTAATGCAGAAGGTCTGTTTAATGACTCTCTTATATTTGATTGCAGTATTAAACATTAAGTAAATATATTCTGAAAATTTTCCTGGTATTTGTTTATGTTGTTTCTGGCCAGTTGCTACTCTTAGTACTGTTTCCAGGACAAGCAGAGTTAATTTCACGTGGATATTCATTGTTTTGAATTAATTTGCCTGAAATAGTATTGCTGTCATCTAAAATTAATAACATCAGGATTTTATTTTTTTGCTTTTTGTTCTTTAGACCAACTCACAAATCATTAGCAGTTTTTCTTATCACTTATTAATAGCTCAGGTAATAGTTTTGGGAAAAGTAGAAAATACATTCAAAGTATTTTTATTTTTTTAATGTTGAAGGGTAAGATGACAAGAATTTCAATGAACAATATCTAAAATATTTTTTTAGAACTCTTTCAACTAACAAAAGCCTAACAAATAAACCACACAATACAGATTTGCAAATGCTTCCCCACCTACACTCTGAAGGAGTTGCTAAAACAGTAAAGGAGGGAAGAGCAGGTTGGACTTATGTTTACTGAGCACCATTTGCTATGCAAAGTGCTGTGTGAGGCATTGATAGTAAAAAAATACAGGCTTTAAGGATTTCTGACACAGCTTCCTTTTGAATGACCTCTGCATTAGGTAGAGGAAGAATTGGTTTGGAGGTGAAGAACATAGTTCCTGTGTGAGTTAAGGTAGCCTCTTGAGTGGTAATTTTGAATGTTCAACACTTTCATTTCCTGCTTGCTCAATCCTCTTCTAATTCTTTCTTCCCTTCCCATGCCTCTTTCAAAATCTGGAGGAGAGGGAATTATCTCCTTAGGTAGAGATCTCCCTAAGGAAAGAGGGAATTTGGGAATCATTCCAATTTCAAATATTACTTGAGTTCCAGGACAGGAACTAAGAGGGTGGGTAAATAAGGAAGTCTCAGAATAGCTGTGCTTCCTCTGAATGGGGATCAGTGACAAATATTAAATTATAGTTTAAAAAATCCCCACCTTCCTTTTCTGTGCTTCTCTAGCTAGCTCAGATTCGTAAGAGCCCAATTCTAACTTTTTGTACACACTTTGGTCTACTCCTGTATTTCCTATTTCAGAGAATGACATCACTACTCACTTGCAACTGATGATGATGACCAGACTTCTGGTTTGCTTGAGTGGGTGTTGCTATTGGGAAGTCCTGTTTTAGTTTCCCTCCAGGTCCTTTTAATCAACCTGATGCATCACTCCGAAGGGTTGACGTCTTCTCTTTTTCCATTGTGTTCGCTTTGTTCATTCATCCTGAAAGGTACCCAGTGAGCATTTCAAACAGAGACTAAATTTTGTGTTCTTCAATTTTGAAAAATTCTATTGATTTATTTCTTTAATAATTCTCTGCCTTCTATTCTTCTATGTAATCTCTCCTTGGAGAGTGCTAATTTTTGTTTCTCTTCTATTTCCATTTCAATCTTCCCCTAGTCCTTGTACTCTAATAATTTTGGGAAGATTTCCTCAACTTTCTTTTTTGAGCCTCGATTAAGTTAACTACAATTTTAGCTACTAGCTATTATAGTTTTAAGATATGCATGCTTTTTTGTTTACTGATTTTTTCTGTTTCTTATTTTATGGATACACAGTCTGTGCTTATTTCTCTAACCATATTAATAATGTATTTTAACTCCCCTTTCCTGCTCTGTCTTGTGACTTTTTCCTCTAACTTCCTTTAAAAAAAAAAAATATATATATATATATATATTTTTTTTTTTATTTTTGACAGAGATAGATGATAGATAGATAGATAGATAGATAGATAGATAGATAGATACAGAGACAGAGAGAGAACTGAACTGGGGGAGCTCCCAGTTCAGCATATGGGTTCGCACGGGCCGGGGCCGGGATTCGATCCTCGGTCCCCAGCGCTGCAAAGTGAGCGCTTAACCCACTGAGCCATCCCGGCTTCCCCTCTAACTTCCTTTTTATTTTATTTTATTTTTTTGTTTAGTTCTTCATGTTGTAGAATTATCTCAGGTGTCTGCTAATGTAAATGACTAATCACAAGTACTCTCCATTTATATTTAGAAGCACTATAATATGGTGTTGAAGTCCCCTGTGCATTAGTAAGGCTTGTAATTGATGGATTTAACTAAAAAGTGATTCAGGGCATTTTGAATTAGAGCATCCCCAAATATCAGAAGGGAATATCTAATCTTTCATTAGGGATATAGGGTAATAATTAAAATCTGCCTGCTTTTACCTAACGCTCCATTTTCAATGTGGGGCCTCATTCTGCCCTTTTGTAATTCTGGTGTCTTGGGTTGAAACCTTTCTAAGTTTAATATCTATTTAATTTTTGGGCAGGGGGAACCCTTTTATTTGCAACTGAGTCCCTACTCATGGGAATTTACCTTATTTTTCATTATTCACTACTACAGATCCCTCTCTCGTGCAGTGGTGCATGTTGTACTTAGTGTATAGTACATTTTGTAGTAAACGTCTTTGTAATGTTTATTTACATACTTAGAATTTTCTTTATATAATCTAGATTCCCAAGGAAGAGAAATCTGCTATGAAATTGCATTCAAATTCACATTTCTATCAGAAATATGTAAGAATGTCATTTTCTTTGCATCTTCTACTTACAAAAAAGATGTTACTATTTTTTAATTATTTCCATTATTTTGAGTACATTTTTCAAAGACTGCACTAGGAAACCATGAGTGATATGGTTGCATTTATACATATTTATAATTTTTTATCTATATAATGTGTATATATAGAAATGAAGTTAAAGTTTAAAACATTTATTTTTAATAACAAAATAAGGAATATGGGGTAGCCATTACTTATCTTTTAAATTAGTGATCTCAAACCTCAACATGTACCACCAGAATGACCTGGAGGGCTTGTTAAAATATGAATTCTTATTCCTGCTTTTATTTATTTATTTTTATTTATTTATTTATTTATTTATTTTTTATTGTTAAATTTAATGGGGTGACATTGGTTGGTAACAATCAGACAGTTTCCCAATGGACAACTCCACATCACATCACCCATGCATCCCA
>PVKE010031009.1:0-19327 GCA_004027555.1 Craseonycteris thonglongyai
CCCCTGGGAGCTGACCCCCTGGGAGCTGGGCCCCTGGGAGCTGACCCCTGGGAGCTGACCCCCTGGGAGCTGGGCCCCTGGGAGCTGACCCCCGGGGAGCTGGGCCCCTGGGAGCTGACCCCTGGGAGCTGACCCCCTGGGAGCTGACCTTGGCAGGAGCTGGGATCAGGTGACTCTGAGTTCCAGGAGGCAGCTGCCCCTCCCCACCCCCTGGGGGCAGCTGGAGCCCTTCCTGGGGTGGGAAGAGGCTACAGAACTCATGGTGGCTGCCGCTGCCGGCATTTAATACCCTGTGAGGAGCACCCTGATATTCTCAGATGTATGACAACGTTTTTTTATTAAAACTGTACAATAAATTACAAAGGAGTAAAAATTCTCTGATATATAGTATAGGAATCACAATACAAAAATACGTGTAAAACTTTTTAGTTGCTCGGCATACACGCCCTCTTCAGCACTGAGCAGAGCTTGGCGCGTGGAGTGCAGTCACGGAGGAGTTTTTTCAGAGAACGCAAACGCTGGCGGCCATGCGGCCGCAGGGAGACAGGTCCTCGCTCCGTTTGCATAAATTTACAATAAAGCTTTTAAAAAATATACAGTAAACAAATATATGATCTGCTACCCATAGTGGCAATGTAATTTCCTGAGCCCAAACGTAAGTCTGTTACTGTGTTGAAACACACAGCCCACCTGAAGGTTTCGGTGACGGGGGGATGTGGGACAAGGCCCCCCGACTCCTGGCACCCCGCCTTCCTGACGCCCAGGGTCAGTGTTCACAAGCCGTGTAAGGCACGCGGGGCATCCTGAGGGCTCGGGGTTCCGTGCAGGCAGCACTCTGAGGAAGAGCCGAGGCCCCTCGGCAGCTGGTACACCTGAGTGTGGACAGGGGCACACGAGATCCTGGTCAACAGGAAGCTGCAATCCACACGGACGTCTAGAGCGACAGCGGCAGCCTCACGCGTTCGCGCCGTGCGCACATGCGGTGCGTTGGCCGCTGTCGTGTCTTGGTCATAGAGCAGGTCTTCCTGGGCCCATTTCAGGCCCCTGGTCTCGATCCCCCGGGGGGGTGAGGCGTTTACACAGGGACTTCCCGTCTGAGGAGTAACAGGTGTAACCTAGGATTCAGAAGAGGCCCCTTGGGCAAAAGCCTGGCCTTCGAGTGCTCGCTGGACCAGCAGAGATCGGTGGCCGACGCTCGCGTTTGTCTTTTGGGGGTAAAATCCCCGTCCGGAAACGCTAAATTTTGTAATCAGGTGAAAAGTCTGGTGCCTGTGACACAGGACTTACAACAAGGACCTCTGGAGAAAAAAAATGCAGGTTGCGACTCAGCGGGAGCTGCAGGAGCGTGGCCGGGAGGCGAGTGCAGCTTGGCGCCTGGGACGGGACCAGGACACTCCCTGAGCCGCCACCCTTCTCCCGGGTTCGGGCTTCTTACACACGAACAATAGCTTCGCGGGCGCCGGCACGCCGACAGCGCCTGCCCCTCCTTCCTGGGTGGCGTGCCCTCTGGGAAGTTGCCAGCCGTGGGCAGGAGTGTGTGGTGGGTGGGGAGGCCCCACCAAGTGCTGCAGACAGACACACATCAGGCAAAACCGCGATACGCTCAGGAAACAGGCGTGAGTCCGGGTTTCAAATGTGAATCCTCCCATCCCGCATGGTCCTCGGCATCGCAGAGGGTGCCTGGGGCCCGCATCACACAACCCCTCACACTCCGAGCTGCCTGCACCTCCGGGTGGCTTTCATTAACGCACAGCTACCGGGTGCCGTGCGCTTCTGAGTAGAGCGAACGTGCCAGGAGGGTGCGGTCACGAGAATGAGCAGAACCACGCACGGAGGACAGAACACGGTTCTGACAGGAGACACAGACCCCGGCAAGAGGCCCAGGAGCGGAGCAGTGAAGCGGACCCTGTCCCGTGCGCGTGCGTAAGTGAGCTTCAAGCACGGCAGGAGGCAGGGCCTTCCTGGGCACGTGTGCTGAGCAGCGCCTTGCCCGGCGGTAACCCTGCAGCCTCCGGGGAAAAGTACGTGTGTCCGCTCCTCTGAGCTTCTCCTGGTTCGACCCCGGGAGTCCAGCCTGGGCCGGCTGCCCCGGAGTCAAGCATGTCTTCCGACACAAATGTAACACGAACCTCACACTTGCAGACAATGCGGCTCCCACTGCCTCCACTTCTCAGCGATGCGGCTTGTTCTGTCACACAATGTTGCCCCTCACGTTCCCACCCGGCTGGACGGCCAACTGCCCCGCGTGTCGGCTTCTGAGCGCCCCAAAGAGCTGAAGTGCTCTGCGTGGTCTTTCGGTTAGGCACGCACGCACACGCATACACACACACACACACACACTGCACTCACGCACACAAGCCCACATGCACACGTGTGCACATGCATGAACACACACACACGCACATGCGAGCACACACACACCCATGCACACACCTCGCAACTCCAGCCCGAGACAGCCACGGGGTGAGGCCCGCAGGAGCGGCGCTGGGCAGGAGTGGGGATCACACTGAAGTTGGCTTCACCGACGTGCTGCGTCCTCTGAAAAAGAGCGCAGACAGAGGCTTCGCTTCAGTGTGAGGCGCCCGAGGCCCTGGGGGGACGGCGCACAGGGCAGGGGTCAGGCTGGGCCCCGGGGAGGCGGCCGGGGGGCCCTGTGCCGGCACCGCACCATGTCCCGGGAGACGCCGTGGGCCCTGCCCGGGGGTCGTGGGGCCACAGAGGAGCGGCTGCAGCCCTCCTCCCGGGCGGGGCCCCTCGTGGTGCTAACTCTTCCTCATTACACGTTCGGTGTTGGGAGCACGTTCGGGACGGGCAGCTCGGCGTCCTCCTCACAAGGAGGGTGGGCCTGGGTCAGCCGCTGGGGGTCAGAGGCGGTGAGGGGTCGCGGTGGGGGCCCAGGGGCGGAAGTGCTGGGGTCACAGACATTGCAAACCCCAGGTGTCTGATCTCCGAGAGGCTGCAGAGGGTGTGGCGTGTGTGTGAGTGTGTGTGTGTTGGCTTTTGGTGTTTCAACCTAATTTCTAAGCAGGAGGATCCTCCCACACCCGCCCTGTGACGCGCATAAGCCTCGGTCTCCACTCAGAGCGTGAGATGATGGCGTCAGGTTTGCACGGAGCTGCGCTGGGGCCGGGAGACGTCGGCAGGAGGAGGCCGGTAACCAAAACCACGGATCGGGTTCACCTCCAGCCGCAAAACGAACCGGGAGGAACAAGAAGACGAGAGCGTGTCCGGCTGGGCCACGGCCCGGCTGCCAGCCAGACGGTTTCATGTGGGCGCCCAGCCCGACGGGCACGGAGGCGGCAGAACCTCGTCTGACGCTGCGGAAGCAGCACCCTGTGGGTGCCACACGCAAGCGGAGCCGGGCATATGGAGTGGGAGATGGCGTTCTGATTTCTGTCAAAACACAGCTGCAGGAACCCGCCCGGGTCTGTGTTTGTGTTGGGACTTCCCGCGGGGATCCGGGGTGGTGGGGGGAGAGGAAGGTGCTGGCCTAGCAGATGGGCCGCCTCCTGCCCAGATCGGAACCCAGGGCAGGCGGAAAGCACCACAGGAAGGCCCGGGCCCACGGCCTCACTGGGGTTCCGGAAACACACAGAAGACCCGTAAGCCTGGGACCCCACACAGGTGGGCCGCTGAGGTCCAGGGGGGCAGGCGCCCCATTCCACAGGCCCCACGTCCCGGCTCCCTGCCCCCACCCACTGCCCCCTCCCTCCTGTGTCCCAGAACCCCCGAGTAACGGCCCAAGTAAAGGGCGTCCCAAAATTCACGCAAGAAGTAATTTTGATAGAAAACATAGGTTTATAATTAAAAATTATAAATTTTCATTGCTCAACAATGAAAACGGGTTGTTCTTTCGTGGAGCGCTCCATTTTTAATAACCCTGAACTGTCAGCTGTCACGCTGTCTTTTTCTTTCCTTGGCAACACTTTACCGCACCAATGATGCAAAATTCAAATCTTGCGTGAATTTTGGGACACCCTTTACAAGCCGTCAGCTGGCAGGGCAGCTGAGAACAGGCGTGGACAGACCCTCCCACGTCAGCTCTGTTTGTCTGAGAAGCTGCGGCCAAACATTTTCAAACCAAACACAAACCACAGCTATAAAACCTGTTGGGGGCAGGGTCTTTCCTCCCAAAGCTCTGATTTGGGGGAATACCGAGAGGTAGGCACCCCTACGCAGACCAGCTTAGCTTCCTCCTCGGAGAGCCCACGGTGCACACGCACACACACACACGTGCGGGCACCTGGGCTCCCGTGCACACACGCTGCCTGCTCTCTGCTGGGTCTCGGCTGTTTCCCGTGTCAGGAAGCAGCTCAGTCCCGGAAGGGGCAGCCCCGTGTGTTCTGTGACCGCGGCCTCTCTGATAACGCACGCCTCGTTCACGGCCTCGCGGTCACGCCGGTAAAGACACCCGGCGCCGCTCTGAAGTCGGCGGCTACATTCCAGGTCACTCGCCATGAGCAGCGGCTGGAAAGACCAGATTCGACCAGAGCGACCACAGGGGGAGGGGAGTCCTTCCGCTTCTGCCTGGGCTTGGGTGCCCATCTCCTCGTAGCGTTTGTGGGAAACCTTTGCCGTAAGATAAAAACAGCCGGACTCTAAATCAAGAGCGAGAATGAACGGAGGCAACCCCGACGTGAACGTGGGGGAGGGGCTGTGTCCCCCGACCCAGGGCCTGGACCGCAGGGCGGTGCCCACACACACCCGCGGCCTCACAGAGTTTTCACGAATGTCTGGCAGCGGGGAGCCGGCCCCAGGGCGGCGTCGCAGACAGACAGGCAGACGCACACGCCACAGCGTGGGGTGACTCTCAGCAGTGACACTAAGGGGGAAAAGCGCGTCCAGGAGGCACGCGAACACCACACCTCTTCTCACGAAGCCTTGAGACAACAGGAATTGCACCTGTTAGGGTCCTGGGGAGCCCCGGCTGGGCTGCGGCCCACAGCAGGGTCGGCACACGGAGGGACCCCGGATGGACACGCTTGGGGAGCACACCTGGCCCAGAGGTGGCGATGGGGAGTGAGCCACCCACCCCGCCCCCACCCGCCTGTAGAGACATCCACACGTGATGGGCTCACACTGCACTAACCGAACCAGACGGCCCGAATCGAGCCGGCCAGGGGGAGGTCAGCGCCCCAGAGCGGCCCCAGCGGGGTGGGAGGGAAAACACCTTCCCCATGGACCAGCGGCAAGGCCTTCCTTACCTTCCGCCACCGGCGCGGGGCTTCCTCCTTCATCCTCAGTGCCCACCGCCCGCCCGGGCCCGGCCCCTCGGGGGAGAAGGGCCGAGCTCTGGACGGGGCAGCTTTGGCAGCGATCCCCCCTGCCGCCCGCGGGCCTCCGGGCTGGGTCAGTGGACACACACGTGGCCTCCATGCGGCCTCTGCAGGGGGCCTGTCCCATGTTATCCCGTGTTGTCTAGCAGAAGGCCTGTCCCATGTTATCCCGTGTTGCCCCATGTAGAGGGCCTGTCCCATCCGCTTTCTCCACGCTCCTCCGTTTGGGCAGCCCCGGCCGAGGCTCAGGCAGGACGCGGCCCTCGGGCCTTGGGCGCGGGGACGGCAGTGGTCGATGGCACGCTGGGGTCACGCGGTCGGCAGCCACACTGCTGTCTGTGCCCCCAGAGCGATGTGCCATAAACAGGAAGACACCGTCACGTGTCCATCAGTGAGCGCTTGGGACGGCAAGTGGGTCGCGGCCTCCCGCAGCCCACCTGTGGCATCACGGGAACGTGGCCCGGTGGCTGTGACGGCCGGGTCTGTGCCTGGACGCCGGTCCCCACTTCATGTCACTTGCTGCGCTGCCTGCGTTTTCTGAGACTCTTCCTGGCAGGCCCTGGAGCAGCTCCGTGGGAGCCGGCAGGGTGAGTGGGCCGGGGGCGCCAGCTCAGCACCTGCGCAGCGGGGGACCCAGCACCCCTGGTGGTGGGGCTGGGGGGCCGCGTCCCACGGAGGAACCCACGGGTCCCGCAGCCAAGACCAGGCCTGTCCCAGAGGCGCCCAGCCGGGAAACCAGCTCTGATCCGGCCCGTCCAGTGGCCAGCGGCCGGCTCAGAGGAGCGCCAGGCCCCTCCGCCTGCCGGGCCGGGAGGGGTCCGCAGACACCACGTCCTCTCGGGTCTTCAAGGGTGACACTGGGCGTCTCGTTTTGTCGCTCGGGCACCCGCTGCCCTCTGGTCCAGCTGGAGGAACGGGGCCTGGCTCCGCTGGGGGCTGCAGGTGCACACACGCAGGACACGTTAGGGCGGGGCTCGGTGAGGGGCGGGGCTTCAGGAAGAGGCAGGGCTCGGTGAGGGGCGTGGCTCAGCGAGGGCGGGCCCACAGGGAGGCGTGGCTCAGCGAGGGGCGTGGCCGCAGGAAGGCGTGGCTCAGCGAGGGGCGGGGCCGCAGGGAGGCGTGGCTCAGCGAGGGGCGGGGCTTCAGGAAGAGGCAGGGCTCGGCGAGGGGCGGGGCTCAGCAAGGGCAGGACCACCGGAAAGGGCGGGGATCAATGAGGGGCGGGGCTTCAGGAAGAGGCAGGGCTCGGCGAGGGGCGGGGCTCAACGAGGGGCGGGGCTACACAGAGGGGCGGGGCCGCAGGGAGTGGGGCGTGCGAAGGACCCCTGCTCTTGCAGGGAGGGTCCCCTCGGGGCACCCCCTGAAGGGCGGGGGCGCGGACAGGGCCACACTGAGGCCACCGCTACTTGTCCCCTCATGTTTCGTTAGGAAGCAGTGGCTGAGCGTCCCAGTGTCCTTGGTGTGAAAGCCACAGGCATGGAGCCAGCTCAGCGTCAGGGACACCCCACCTCTCCAGCCAAATCTCACCAGAACCCCAGCCTGTGCCCGGTGCCACCGGGCAAGGACAGAGGACAGGACAGCCGCTTCCTGCCGCACGACACCCCAGAAACACACACACACACACACACACACACACACACACACGGAGTGCAGTGGGGAGGCGTTTGGGGAGCGCACATCCTTTCATGGGGCTCCCCACGGGGGCCCTTTGCCCTCCTTCCTCCTCAGGCAAGGTGGGCACCTCTTGTGTCCCACGATGGCAGCTCCCTCCGAATCCTGACCCCCGTGGGGCTGAGGATCCTGAGGATCTGAGACAAGCCCCCCCCGGGGGTGCTCTGGCCGGCAGGGGGACCTGCTGTCTCCCAGGGAGCCCAGTGGGACTGTCCCCGAAAACCGCAGCAGAGGACATACCTCATCGGGGCGCCCAGGTGAGCTATGACCACAGAATGAAAGCTAAGGAGAAAAATAAGAACAAAAATAGAAACTGAAAAGGAAAGGGGGGGTGGAGACACGGAGGGAAAGAAAGAGAAAAAAGAGTTTGAGGTGCTTCTGGCAAGAAACGCGATCACAGACAGAACAAGACAGGGGGGCAGCGGGGGTCAGCAGGCTAAGGGTGGGTCACGCCACAAGGGCTCCGGGGACACCCTGGATTGAAGTGACGGCGCTGCCCCCACCTAGAGACACACTCTGGGGGACACAGCACCAACCAGGCTGTCAGGAGGCCACGTGTCTGCTGTGTCCCCAGCAAGAGCCTCTGTGGGACATCCCACCTCTCAGGGGCTCAGCTTCCCCGTCTGTGGGGTGGGACCCACCACCTGGACCTGCCACCAATGCACACGTGCCTAACGACAATGGCACAAGTCTTGTGGGAGCCAGGCACACGCCGGGACTCCTGAGGACGTTTGGTGGCAGGTCCATTACAAGTGACACAGTACAAGCCACACTCTGAGCAGATGTCACACGTGAAGCCGCGCTTTGGGTTGGGGGAGGGGCCAGAGCAGTTTAGACCCCAGAACATGTGGCCGAGGTCCAGCCGCTCAGACGTGTGGAGCGAGCCCTGGGCTGAAAGCAGACACGTGCTGTCGCTGGGGAGGGAGCACCGCCGTGAGGCTGCAGCCCCCGACAGCGTGTCCCCTCAGGTGATGTTCCCCCACGTGTCCCGGGCCACGGGGGCAGGCCAATCCTTGTTTACAGGTGCCCTGTGTGGTTCTGGGGGCTGCGCTTGGGCGCAGTGGATTTGCAGTTAGTGTGACCGACGGCTGGGCAGATGGTGGCAAAATGCCCAGGGAAGGGACAGGTTTTGTCATGGACGGGAGGGGCGCACAGGGCGGGGGAGGACTGGCTGTAGGAGGACTGTCATCGGGAGGGGACACTCCTCAGAGCACGGAACTCTGCCGGCCCTTCCTCCGGCCATGCCAAGGACGAGCGGCCCATGGGGGAGGGGTCCCATCCAAACACCAGCGTCCTGCTCTCTCGGGGAGGGACAAGCCAGGACGGTCTGTGGGTTCGACCGGTCACTTCACTCAGTGCTCAGTGGGCCGCCGGTCACTCTATGCCGTCCGGAACTGACCAAACCAACTGGCCACCGGCGGTCACTGAACCATCCCCAAACCACAGACGAAGAGCTGCCCTGAAACTGAGTGAACCCACAGGGCTCTCCCGGGCACGCTCTAAGCACCTGGTTTGGGGACACTGAGGCAGACCGTTGCCGTGAGTGGGCACCATGCCCCTGACCCTGCAGCGCACAGGCCAGGGGGCCAGGACAAGAGCCTCACAGTCAGCCCCAGGCCCCAGCCGCGTGGCCCATATGGATGGCACGGCAGCACTCGAAGTTCCTCAGCAGGAAGCAACTGCGTTAAGGACCAGAAATGAGACTCGCGTTGGATCGACGCCCCGTTTTTAGGTGGGGAAGTCAGCCTTGCAGGGACTCGGTTCTTAGACCAATGTGCTCGGTGAGCTTGGGAAAATTACATGTGATGGCACCGCCGTCAGCACTACGAGGGGCTCGGACGCTGGCCCTGCACCCGCTGCTGGGACACCGAGGTCACACGGCTGGGTCATGGACTCTGGGCTCCCGGCTCCCAGTCCTGAGCAGCTACGGCCCTGAACCCCCCTTCTGGGCAACGTGCCCCGAGCCTCCGACCCAGCGCTACAGGACGCCCCGTCCGAGTTGTCAGCTCTTCACCCTTTACGACACCGGGTAACAAAGCAGACCCCGGAATTTACACTCATTGTACCTTTTCCTCCAGCTCCTTTATTTGTCTCTTCTGAGCTTCTATTCTTTCTTCCAACTCTTTGATTCTCTGCAAGGCGAAGAGGAGGAAAATCTTCACCAATCAGAGTGGTTGGGGCCACGTGGGGAAAAAAGCTTCCAAGACTTCTCTCATGAACTGGGGGCACAAAGGCCACTGCGGCTGCCTTGTGTGAGGGGGGACCCTGTTGTCACCTCGTCTGTGCTGTGAGGGGCTGGGCCTCCGTCTGTCCTGTCTGTAACACCCAGGAGAGGAGCGGGTCTGCTGGCCCCCCCGACACAGCCTCCTGGGGCCGCCGCTTTGTGACAACAGGAGGGAGGCGCCTCCCCTGGGCCACACTTCCCACCTGCAGCTTCAGACCCTGAACTGTGAGCCTAGCAGCCCGAGGGGAGGAATCCAGTCACAGTCCTTCCCAGACTCCGTTACAGCCGAGTGAGGAGCAGCCAGGAGGGTCACAAAGTCCCTGCAGGGGCGGCTCCCGTTTGGAAGCCTGGCCTTTGCTCGGGGACACAATGCCAAGTGTCCTCGCACACGATGCACATGTGTGTGTCACGCTGGGCCCTGAAGCAGCAGCCCGTCTGATGGGCGTGGGGGCCGCAGGGGATGGTCCTCACGCTGACCTCCCTGGCTCCACTCCTGCGGCCCCGCCCACCAGCGGCCCCGCCCCCATGCCCCGTGGCCCCGCCCCTGCGGCCTCGCCCACCAGCGGCCCTGCCTCATGGCCCCGAGGCCCCGCCCACCCGACCCCGCCCACCAGCGGCCCCGCCCCATGTCCCCCGTGGCCCCGCCCCTGTGGCCCCGCCCACCAGCGCCCCCCCCATGTCCCCCGAGGCCCCGCCCCTGCAGCCCCGCCCACCAGCGGCCCTGCCTCACGTCCCCGAGGCCCCGCCCCGGCCCCGCCCCCGAGGCCCCGCCCACCCGAGCCCCGCCCCCCACCTGCTGCGCCAGCTGCAGCAGCTCCATGCGCTCCCGCAGGATCTGCGCGTCGCGCTCGCGTAGCTCGCTCATGACCTGGCGCTTCCACTGCTCCATGGCCACCTTGAGCTGCTCGCGCTCCTCCTCCGACAGCAACGCGGCCACCTTGGCCCCGGCCTCCTGCTGCAGGGCGTCGTACAGCATCGCCTCCAGCTCCAGGATGTGCTGGGGGGAGAGGGGAGGTTAGTCGCCCCCAGCCCCTCGGGGCTGCTCCACGGGCGGCACCCTTGTCCTGGGCCAGCTCCACAGATGTCCCACGGGATGGACACGGATCCAGCAGCAATGCCCAGAGCGACCCCTTCTACTGTAATGTGCAACGAAACTCCAGTGACAGGCCTGTTGCACCGCGTGAGCATTCGGGCACGTGGTCGGTGGGTACGTGGGGCCCGGGCCGGGGGGCAGCCGCGCGGGGGCGTGTCCCCGAGGGAGGCGCCGCACACGGAAGGCCCTGCCCTTGCTCACGACCTTCCGCAGCCCTGGGTCTGTGCGTCCCCAGGAGGGGAGGTCAGCGCTCACGGGTCTGTGTCAAGTAGGGACAGAGGGGCAGGCCCTCGGCTTCCCAGCCGGTCCCCAGCCGAGGCCAGGCATCTGAGTGGTCTTAATGCCACCCGTGGGGGGGTGAGTTGTGTCCCCCACACCCAGTGGGGGGCTAGAGGGGTGGGCATGGTGCACAGAACAGGAGCCCCCGGTGCAGTGACATGACCACATCAACTGCGTTTAGTGAATGAGCAACGGCCTCATTTTCCAATGAGCTTTGTTTTATGAACTCGTGCCGTGTCGCTTTGACTCTGCTCGGGGTGCCTGCGTTCACGGGGCGACGGGTCTGGTGACGGGCAGGAGGTGCCCTTGGAGCACGCCGAGTGCGGGCGCTGCAGCAGGACGAGCGCAGACTTGACCCCACGCCGGCCACCGGGGCCCAGGCTCCTCCCGGTCAGGGCTGTGAGGCCCCTGGGACGCACGGCTGGACGCGGGCTCGCCGGTCCCAAGTGCACCTGCGGCTCGGCGGCCGCGCTGCCCTTACCCTGTGCGCCTGGTCCAAGGCCTGCTTCCTGTAGTCCAGCTCCTCGTCCAGGTAGCCCTTCTGCTTACTGAACAGCTCCTGAAACACAAGGGGACCGTGCTCGGCCTTGGGCGTCCGGCCTGGTGACGCTGAGCTGCTGGCCTCATGGTGACATGGGCACTGACCTTCTCACTCTCCAGGTCCACCATCTTCCGCTGCAGCGCCGCCTCTGTCTCATCGATCTGCTGGAGCCACTGTGCACACACAGACAGAGAAGTGACGATGGCCCTTGGGTCGCCACAGGCACCAGAGCCATCTACCTCTTGCACTCCCTGAGGAGGAGGGGGCGGCCTGGGGAGGAGGGAGGAGCCTGGGGAGGAGGGAGCATCCTGGGGAGGAGGGAGGAGCCTGGGGAGGAGGGAGCGACCTGGTGAGGAGGGAGCATCCTGGGGAGGAGGGAGGAGCCTGGGGAGGAGGGGGCATCCTGGGGAGGAGGGGGCATCCTGGGGAGGAGGGGGAGGCCTGGGGAGGAGGGGGTGGCCTGGGGCACCCTGAGCACCCACACAGCCACTATTACCTTTTCAGCTAAGGCCAGGACTGTCCTGGCTTGTATGACAACCACTTGCTCTTCGTTGGTCAGATTCTGTGCCCAAAAGCAGAATATACATGTAGTCAGGGCCAGGCCTTCCGGGGCAGCCGGGATGAATGACGGGTGGAAGGTGGTGGGGCTGAGTGATGTGATGGAGGATGGATGGATAGATGGATGATGGATGGATGGATGATGGATGGATGAATGGTGGATGATGGATGATGGATGATGGATGATGGATGGATGGAGGATGGATGATGGATGATGGATGGATGGAGGATGGATGGATGGAGGATGGATGGATGATGGATGGATGGAGGATGGATGGAGGATGGATGGATGGAGGGAGGGATATATGGACGGATGGGTAGATGGATGGGTGGGTAGGTGGATGGATGGATGGAGGATGGATAGATGGATTCGTTGATGGATGAAGGATAGGTAGATAGATGATGGATATGATAGATGGATGGATGGATGGATAGAGAATGGAGGGTAGGTGGAAGGTCAATGGACAGAGGACGGATAGATGAATGGAAGGGAGACGGGTAAATGGACAGAGGATGGAGGTGGAGTGAAGGGGTGTAGTCCTGTCCTCTTGGTAAATTGGGCTCCTTCGGGGACTTTGCTGTAGCAACTGGGGGTCTGTCTTAAAGGAGATTTGGGGAGGATTTATGGGCTCTGCCCCTCCTCCAAAACTAAGGTCGTGTGAATCCTGAGTCTGGGGTGTCTAAGGCACCCCACGGAGCCCCACCCCCACCCCACCAAGGGTGTGGACGAATTAAAGACGGAGCGGAATTCCAGACACTGGGAGCACGTGCCCAGCGTGTCTGCCGAAGACCTGGGTGCCCACAACATGCTCCCCACCCCCTGCTTCTGGGTGCCAGTCACCACCTGCAGGGGCACGGGGGCAACATGGGAAGGAACGGAGTCCCTCCCCAGTGCCAGCTCTGCCCCCAGGAGGGGTGGCCAGGGCAGGGCTGCGGCGGGACTCCCGGGGGCCTTGGGGCGGCCAGCGCGAGGTCGCATGCACAAGTTAGGAGAGCAACATACACTTACGGCGTTGTCCCCCAAGATGTCCAGCTTCTTCATCAGCTCTGGGACCAGGATGTCCTGTGGGCAGAGAGTGGGGCACCCGGGGGGTCAGCACCAGCCGGCGGGGCGGGCATGGGCACCGGGGGGCGGGGTGGGGGCGGGGTTACCGTCACGCCTTCAGCCTCGCAGTAGGTCTGCAGGGGGCTCTTGCCGTCCTCGAAGGGGGTGTGGTGGAAGTTGATGGCAGGGGACTTCCTCTCCCTCTCCTACACAGAGAGCGAGGCTGGGCACAGGCGGCCGGCCCTCCCGTCTCCTCCCTCCATGGCGGCTGTGCGGGCGCCCGGGGAACACGGCGACGTCACAGAGGCCACCAAGCGTGCTCAGCACAGCGCGTGTGAAAATGAAGCCCCGGCTGCAGGGGCAGCGGCCCAGAGCTTGTTGGACGTGCCGAGGAGACGGCCCCTGTGCTGATGCCGATGGGAAGGGGCGCCCCAGCCCAGATGGGCCCGGGGACAACGTGCATCCTGAGGCAGGAGCTGGGGGACAGCGGGGCCCCCTGTGCCCACTGAAGCAGCAGGTGGGCTGCAGATGGAGCTGCCCCTCAGGGTCCTCTCGTCCCCCTCCCTGGGTGCAGGGAGGCTGTGAGGCCACCCCCTGTGTGCGACCACCTCCCACGGTGGGCGAGCCAGGCGGAGGGTGTCCGGTCACTGCATGGCACCCTCACCCGAAGCGACGCACCCTTTGCAGCCGGCCTTTTGGGGTCGTGTGCAAAAGGCTCAGGTCAGGAAGGCCGGGTGACAGCCCTGGATCCCAGCAGCTCTGTGGTGACGCTCAGGCGCCCCTGCTCACCGCCCCCCCGCCCCCTGCACGGCCCCCACCCCTCCATACAACCCCCCACCCCCCCACACCTCCAGCTCCAGGATCCGGAATTCCAGTAGCTCGTTCTGGTCTTTCCCGTCCTGGACCTCATGCTTTAACCGAGCCTCTTCCACCTCCATTTGTTTAATCTGCAAAATGCACGACGGATGAGACACCGGAGGTCACGTGAGGTCGACTCCCTGGCTGTCCCCACAGCTGCTGGCTGTCGGTGGGGATGGTGAGCAGCCTTGGTGCTGGGCCCAGAGCCCCCACCCCAGCGTGGGTGCGTGTGGTGCCCCCAGAGAGCCTCGGCTAATGGGGGGGGGGGTCTACCAGGCTGGTGCTGCCGGCAGATGGGCTGAGCAGTCCCCACCGGGGCCACGGCACAGTGACCACTGGAGAGGCCGTGTGCCTGGGCTGCCGGCCACCCCCCAGCACTGACCTCACTGTCATCAGGTTTAACCAAGGAGCCCGATGTGCAAAGCCATCATGGTGCAGCCCATGGCGTGTGCCCAGGGACCTCGTGAGGACAAGGACAGGCACCAGGCGGGTGTCTCTGGGCTGCTGGCTCGGCCCACACCCTGAACTGAACCTGGGCCTGACAGGCCTCCCCTGCTGCTCACGGACGGGTATGATAGACCCAGGAGCGTGTCCTCCAAGTGAGCTGATGCCGTGGGTGCTGGGTCTTTCCAGAGGCCCACGTGTTATCCTGGACCGCTGGGGCCGGCGGGAGCACCCACGGGCCTCGAGGGTGACCCTGTGCCCATTGCAGCCAGAGAAAAGCACAGGCTTAAGTGTGAGTGCGAGCATTTAAGGGTGCATGTGTGTGTATGTGTGCACATGAGCGTTTAAGTGTGCACGTGTGCATTTATGTGTGCACACGAGTGTGTGCACTGGTTGCATGTACACAGGAGCATTCATGTGTGCATGTGTTTATGTGTGTACACAAGTGTTTATGTGTGCACTTAGTGACTACATGTAGATGGGAGCGTTCATGTGTGCACATGAGCGTTTCAGTGTGCATTTAGTGATTACATGTACATAGGAGCATTCATGTGTGCATGTGTTTATATGTGTACACAGTATTTATATATGTATACAGTGTTTATGTGTACACACAAGTACTTATGTGTACACACGAGTGTTTATGTGTGCACCTAGTGACTGCATGTAAATGGGAGCGTTCATGTGTGCACATGAACATTTATGTGTGCATACGAGTGTGTGCACTGAGTGGTTGCATGTACATAGGAGCATTCATATGTGCACATGAGCATTTATTGTGCATGTGTTTATATGTGTACACAGTGTTTATGTGTACACACAAGTGTTTATGTGTGCACACGAGTGTTTAAGTGTGCATGTGAGTGACTGCAGGTACACGGGAGTGTCATGTGTACACGTGAGCATCTGTGTGCACATGGACGTGGCACCTGTCGCCCAGGCACGGGGCTGGACAGAGCGAGCTGGGAGGCCCTAGCGGCTCCTCTGCCTCTAGTGCGTTTGGCCGCCGCCCCCTAGCACATCCCTTCAGGACCTACACACCCCCCACCAGACTCGGGATGGCCGCCCGAGAGGGAACATCCCACAGGAGCGAGAAGCACAGAAGACCGGGGGCCACCCCAGGCCCAGGGCCGTGAGCACAAGGGGCCTCCTGCCCTTCCTGGGGAAGCAGCCAACCCGGCCGGGCTGGGCGCACCTTCTCTACCAGCTCCTGGTTCCTCCGGTACAGAGCTTGCTTCTCTTCAATCCACTTCATGTCCTTGAAATGAAACGGAAACAAGAAGTGAATGCGCCGCGCACAGAGCAGTGAAGCCAGCGTTTAAATCACGATTCCGCAGAGCCGGGTCCTGACAAGAGCACACGCAGCTTCTGTGGTAACCGCCCGATGATAGCGTGTCCCGCAGCCAATGACAACCTACGATTTCACCCATTTTCCTGGCGGGTCCCTGATGGTGGGCAGGGGGGCACAGGCCTGCCTCAGGGGGACCCCGTGAGCCCCCATGTGAACAGCGCCGGCCCACACTCACCTGCCCCTGGGGGGCACTCACCTGCCCCTGGGCATCACTCACCTGCCCCAGGCCGTGCTCACCTGCCCCTGGGGGGCACTCACCTGCCCCTGGGGAGCACTCACCTGCCCCTGGGGGGCACTCAACTGCCCCAGGCTGTGCTCACCTGCCCCTGGGGAGCACTCACCTGCCCCTGGCCATCACTCACCTGCCCCTGGGGAGCACTCACCTGCCCCTGGTCATCACTCACCTGCCCCTGGGGGGCACTCACCTGCCCCTGGGGAGCACTCAGCTGCCCCTGGGGGGCACTCAGCTGCCCCAGGCCATGCTCACCTGCCCCTGGGGGGCACTCACCTGCCCCTGGGGAGCACTCAGCTGCCCCTGGGGGGCACTCACCTGCCCCAGGCCATGCTCACCTGCCCCTGGGGGGCACTCACCTGCCCCTGGCCATCACTCACCTGCCCCTGGGGAGCACTCAGCTGCCCCTGGGGGGCACTCACCTGCCCCAGGCCATGCTCACCTGCCCCTGGGCATCACTCACCTGCCCCTGGGCGGCCAGCGTTTTCTCCAGGTCCTCTATCCGCGTCTGCGCCCGCTGCGCTTCTGCCTGGAGCTGCTCGCGCGTCTGTGGGGCAGAAGAAGAGTCAGCCAATCTCCCTAAAAGCCAGGACAGGTCGCACGACGCAGTTCAGAGGATGTCTGCCCTCTGGCTCAGCGAGCGGCACGGACAAGTGGCTGCTCGCAGCTTTGAAGGGCCTACGGGAAGCCAGAGACCCCCGGGATTACAGGGGTGATCTGGGCCAGGTACGGCACCTCCTCTCCATGCTAGCATCCCATGAGGACGGCGGGGCGTGCTGGCTTCCTCTGCCCCTGGATGACAGGGACCAGCACACACCAGCCCTGGGCTCCCCCCTTTCACGCGTTTGCTTCTGCTTAACCCCCGTCCCCAGCCTGTCCCGGTTGAGAGGCCCAGCCCCCGCCCCACCGGGGCTGCGGGGTGTCCGAGGGCCCCTCTGTGGGCCCTTCCCCCCGATGGGCGCTCCTGCTCCCTTGGAACAGCTTCCAGGGAAGTGGGTAAGAGCGTTGGCGGCTGCCTGTCCTCTGAGGGTGGCCCGGGTCCCTCTTGGGGACGTGGGCCCCGGCTGTCCCTGTCTGATCCCGTCTTCCTCCCCCTCATCCTCCCTCCTGAGGGGCCGGGAATAAAAGAGAAGCCTCGTCTCAGAATCCAGGGGAGGGGCTTCTGGTTCGTCCTCACCCCGCCTTTCAGACTCAGGCTGAGGCCCAGGAGGGGTGGTGGCCACCCCGTCTTGGG
Organism: Craseonycteris thonglongyai; assembly: GCA_004027555.1. NCBI lineage: Eukaryota > Metazoa > Chordata > Mammalia > Chiroptera > Craseonycteridae > Craseonycteris > Craseonycteris thonglongyai. Next base: position 16,807 of record PVKE010031009.1, read on the forward strand.
ACCCCCCAGGGGGGATGGGCCATGCCCGTCCCTGTGCCCCCCACCCCCCAGGCTTCCTTGTGCTTCAGGTTCAGCACAGCGTCTGCCTGTGCGGAACGTCTGCTATAGACGTGATCTGGACGTGTCTAGTCAAGTCCCCTTGGGTTTCTTGGTTGCTTCGCTGTGACTTCTCAGGTACCCTCAGGAAAGAGGAGGAAGGGTCCTCTGCCAGCCCCCAAGTGCTGCCTCTCCCCGGCCACCAAGAAGGGGCTCGGCCAGGCCGGCCCAGCCGCCGGGGCCACTGGACCCCAGGAGTCTGAAGAGCGACTCGAAGCTCCCTTCTCTGAGGACAGTGCAGGAATTAAGTCACATCAGTGACAGCTAAGTGGCCAGGAGGGTGGGAGGACTGAGGCCTGTAGCTCCCCAGGCAGCTCCAGAGGGACTCTGCCCACCCAGTCCCCTGTCCCCAGGGGACCTTGCTCCACCCAGCCAACCCCCGATGTCACAGACTCATGGGACGGTGGTCTCTCGCCGGGCAGCATGCTCGGGGGAGTAGGGCCAACTCCCAGACCTCATAGCGGCTGCTCAGGACGCCCTCCCCACCCCAGGGACCCGGCCTGGCCCGTACGGAGCAGGTCAGGGAGGTGGGAGGCTTCCGGTGGGCGGTGTGTGGGCCCCTCACCACATCCCATGCTGGCAGCCAGCAGCTCCCAGCTCCCCACACGGGACACGAGACATGGGCACCCCCCACGTCACCAGGGAAGCTGGACGAGGACACCCACGTGCTCCGGGCAGGGCCTGCCCAGGGAGCATCTGAGCTCAGCACCAGTGGGATGGGTGGGTAACTCAGCAAATGTCAACACCTGGGCGGAACGCTGACCATCCCTCATGCCCTGTCTGAGCGGGGCAAGGCTGCAGGTGTACAAGGACGGTGACGTCACCCCTGTCCCCCACCCACAGCCCCGGAGCAGGGCAGACTCGGGGTCCCACCCCAGCCCGCAGAGCTCAGCGCCAGCCTTCCAGCCTGGGTCTCAGCTGCCAAGTGAGCATCACAGGCGACACCGAGTGTGGGAGGGATGGGCCCGTGGGAAGATGGGGGTGCCCGTGGGAGAGGAGCGAGCAGTTAGACCTTAACTTCTCGCTCTGCGTCCAGTGTGCCCCCGACCTGCTCCTGCAGCAGGGCGTACGCGCGCTGCAGGGCCTGGTACTCCATGGTCAGCTGCCGGAACCTCAGCTCCGTGTCCTCCTTGGCCAGGCCCTGGAGAGGTGCACAGGACACAGGTTAGCAGCACCCAGCCTCTGCCAGGGCCCAGCCTCTGCCGGGGGCCCAGCGGGCAGTCCCGAAAAGGATGAGCTTTGTGGGCCGGCGGCCGGGGGCCCAGCTGGATTCCTACCTGCCAGCCAGGGCAACCCTCTTTCCTTCTGCAGAGGGGGTGCAGGAGAAGCCCTGGGTGTGCGCTCGGAGGGAGGGGGGAGGGGTTCTCAGGTGCAAACCCGAGGATTGCTCAGGGACCAGCCACTGAGGGCCACCGGGTCCCTCTCTAGGGGTAGCTCAGGTCCCTCCCCGCCCTGTTTGCTCCACCCCTGTCTGCCCCTGCCCCGCCCACCCTTGCTCCGCTCTGCCCAGCAGCAGCCAGGCTCTGCCCACCCTCGCCCCGCCCCCAGCAGCAGCCAGGCTCCGCCCACCCTCTCTCCACGCTGCCCAGCAGCAGCCAGGCTCCACCCACCCTTGCTCCGCCCCGCCCAGCAGCATCCAGGCTCCGCCCACCCTTGCCCTGCCACACAGCAGCCAGGCTCCGCCCACCCTCGCTCCACTCCGCCCAGCAGCAGCCAGGCTCCGCCCACCCTTGCTCCGCCCCGCCCAGCAGCAGCCAGGCTCCGCCCACCCTTGCTCTGCCCCGCCCCGCAGCAGCCAGGCCCCGCCCACCCTTGCTATGCCCCGCCCAGCAGCAGCCAGGCCGGCACCTCCTCCAGGTCGTCTTCCGGGGTGCACGGGGTCTGGTCCGTCCTGTCCGTTTGGTACGAGATGGAGGAGCCGTCGGACTCCAGGGAGGCCTCCTCATCGTACCCGAAGAAGGTCTCCACGACGACCGGCTGCGGGCGCAGGGGCCGCGTTAGAGCCCGGGCCTCTGGCCGTGCTGCCACCCCAGGGCAGCTCCTGGCCGCAGCCCCATCGCGCCGCGCCCCTGCCCGGGGCCATCGGGGCCCGACCTCAGGCCGCGCGGGGCTGGGGGTCGGCCCGGGGCGGCGCCTTCGTGGGGGGCCCCGTGCTGGGGACCCCGGGGCAGCGGCCACCGCGCAGATGCGGGGCCGGACAGAGAGCAGCGCCCAGCGCGGCCACCGGCCCGGTCAGTCGTCTTTCCGCTCCCAGCCGCCGCGGGCTGCAGAGAACCGGAACCGAGCAAAGCGGGTGCCACCCCAGCTGGTGAGGGGACGCCCCCGGCTCCCCTCCCCCGGGATCCCTCCCCCGGCTCCCCTCGCCCGGCTCCGTCCCCCAGCTCCCTCCCCCGGCTCCTCTCCCCCCGCTCCCCTCCCCCGGGCT
>PVKE010031010.1:0-19292 GCA_004027555.1 Craseonycteris thonglongyai
CACTATAGACAAAGATATAGAAAAAAAAAAAGGATCAGATGAGGCAAAGTAGTCAATTTTTAGCCTGAAATGGATGCTCCCTGAATTTATGCCCATTGATAGCCTTTTATTATGTACGGGGGGAAACAGCAAAAGCAAGGAATAAGTATAGAATTCTGGGACTCTGTTCTTGCAGATTGTATATAAAAAAGGAGCTATAACTAGTGATTTTTTTTTTTAATCTTGTATTTTAGTTTCTGAGCCTGAAACCTAAGTCTCTCATAAGATTTCTGCACATTTCATTTCTTTTGTGTTTTCACAAAAACACTGTATATGGGGGTGGGGGAGAGCACACCTGTAAAGGGTAAGGAAGATAAGCTTGGGTTTCCTTCAATCTGCCCTGCTCATCAAAGTTATTAATTCTTGGCTTTAAGCCTTTCCAACAGCTAAATTCCACCTAATACCTTTGTTGCAATTATTTTGTTAGATCCCAAGATTGGGGCCCTGCAAAACCAGGATATGGTATAAACCCTTGGGTTGTGTACTGAGACCTACAGTATGAAGCCAGAGGCTCTGCAGACTATTACCACTTTCTTTACCTGGTTTCTTTACCCACCCAGGAACCCCCAGGGCCTGGAGGGCAGCTTACACTGGGCCATTAGTTCTGAAGGGCTTGATCTCACCAGAAGAGTGAACCCAACTAATTGAGAGAGGTCATTTGGTTAAAAGATTAAAAAGAATACAATCTAGTTGAATAAGACCTGCTTCTGCCTTTGAAGAATTCTCTCTCTCTTTTTTTAATCTCACAGTTATGTATGACCATATAAGAAATTTATCATTTATTGAAGTTAGTGTGAATACTTCCTTTCTTGTCTTCTTTGGCTATACCTACATTTTTTTGAGAGTTTCTATGTCTTGTATATAGAATTAAAGGGTAAATAGAGTTTGTTATTATTTGTTTGTTCTTTTATGGCTCTGTACCTAGTCTTAGTTTCTTGTGAATCTTTTCATTAACTATTTTTCTATATGAAAGGAAATAAAAATATTTTATTTTTTCTCTTTTTTAATATGGATAATAACATTCTATAAAAATTTTTTTGCATCTTGTTGTCTTCATTTAATGTTTCTTGGAGAGCTTTCCATAGACAGCACTCTATTTTTTATAGCTGCATAATATTCTATTGGATGCATGAATATAGTTTAGTTAGCCAACCCCTATTCATGACATTTGGGAATATTCTGATCTTTCATTATTATAAACAATGCTTAAATGTTAAGACCTTAGTTATTTCACATGTGTGCAAATGTTGTCTTTAGAATGAACTCTCAGAAGGAAAGGTATGGATTAAAAAATGTGTATGTTTCACTTTTGATAAATATCCTCCATAATGGTCTGTTTTAATTACCGAGGCTTCATAATATGTTGTAGTCCCCTCTTCTTGGGATACTCTTTTGCTTGGCTTTCATTTTTCTTTCTTTCTTTCATATGAATAGTAGAATTTTAAGAAAAAAATTAATATTATTATTCTTGAGACCATGTTAAATTAGAATTGGATCTTTATGATTTTGAGTTATCTAATAATTGGTATTAGTTCTATTACTTTTAGTCTTAGAACTTTTATATTAGCTCAATTCTTATGTAGAAGATTCTTTTCCTTGTAGTTCCTCCACATTTCTTGTTAAAACTATTTCTAGTATTTTTATCTTTTTGATTGTGATTAAAAGCGGTTTTTATTTTTCCATTATATCTTCTCTTTTAGTTTGTAGTTTTTTTTTTAAGATTTATTTTATTGTTTTTGACAGAGAGAGACAGAGACAGAGAGAGACAGAGAGAAAGGGGAGGGCGCAGAGCAGTCTCCATAGTTGTACGTCATCAGTTTTCGACATAGTTTTCTTCCACACAGGTGGGTGGTGACTGCACAGGGCGGGAATCAGGCCGGAGGCCTCCTGAATGGGAGGCAAGCCCCCTTGGGCTGGGGGCCGAACCAGGGGCTTGCCCCAGTGAGAACCTAATTGGGGCCTCCCACATAGAAAACATACCTCAGTTCAGCATATGGGTCCACACAGGCCGGGGTCAGGACTCGATCCTTAGACCCTGGGGCTGCAAAGCTAGCACTTAACCTGCTGAGTCATCCCGGCTTCCCTTAGTTTGTAGTTTTTAAACATGAAAACTATTGGTTTTGTTATATTAAGCATGTAATCTACTAATTCACCTGATATTTTCCTGTGCATAGTACTTTTCAGTGGAATCTCTTGGGTTTTTCTGGTATACAAACATATTATGTGCAAATAATGGTTATTGTGCATCCTCTTTCCATCTTTTATGTTCCTTATTTATTTCATTTGTATGTTTGTATTAGTTAGGACATCCAACAAAATGTTACATAACACTAATAAGATTAAGTATTATTTTCCTGTTCCTAACTTAACTAGGAAGGTCTCTGGAATTTCCCTGTTAAGCAGAAGCTGACTTTTGAGTTGAGATAAATACATTTTATTATGTTTCAGAAGTATCCAACTGTGCCGGTCATTTTTACCCTTGGCCTCTCAGCTTCACTTTCCCCTTATACTCATATACTATAGTCTTTGGTGTTGGGCCTGGGACTGTCTGTACTCTACATTTTCTGGATGTCTTTGACAGCTGATTCATGTTAAGATCTCTCAGTAGGGGGCGCTAGAGGAAGCTTGGGAGGTGAGAGGAGGGAGAAGTACTTCCTGTCTCTTGCTGTTCCTATCTGAGGTGGCCCATTGAAGTATCTCACCTCAGTCTCCAACTTTTTCTGTGCTATGCTGGTACCAGCCTACTCATGTACCAGCAGCAACCAAGCAGTGCCCCCCCCCCCCCCCTCGCCTCCCTTAGAGGCCTGGGCCCGTTTAGAGGCACTTTCTTCCTCGGAGCTCCTGAGGAACAAAAAGCACCTGAGCAGTGTGCCCCTCTCAGAGGTCTAAGCTCCAACTTTGTGGGGCCTCTCCTTTGAGCTTCCATATTCTTGCAACCTTATACCTTCCCTTTTGTGCCCCCAATTCTGTAGCTGCTTCCTGCATTTATTATCTCTAGGTTACCTCAGTGTTCTCATTTTGCTGTTCCAGTCTTCCAACACTTGTTTCACCAATTCCCTTTATAAAATCCCCTCTGTGAAAGTACCTGATGATCTTTCTGCTTTCCTGAAAGGATCCAGTTGAATGTTTTTATCAAGATTTGTTTTCTGAACTTTTTTTCCCAATGCTTTTTCTGTGCCAGTGGGAATGATTGTGTCGTTTTTCTCTTTAGACCAATGAAATATAATAATGGATTTTTTAATACTGGACTCTTCTTGAGTTTCTGTGATAAATCCTCCTCATTATATTGTATTCTTTTAATAGTCTGCTGATTCTCTTGCTGGTATTTTCATTAGTATTTTTGCATTAATGTTTATACATGAAATTGGTCTGAAGTTTTCCCTTTTTGGGTAATCTATATTAGCTTTTATTTCAACGCTGTATTTACTTTATAAAACTTTTGTGTTTCCCCTGTTTTTTCTAAGCTCTGGGTTTGAATAACATTTAACATTAACCTTTCCAGGTTACTGCTGTTTGTATCTTGTTTTTGTTTTTTAAGGTGGTGACATTCCTTTATGGCAGTCTTTGGAACTGGAGCTGGTTTGGTATCATGGAATAGGAGATCTGTTCATGAAATGAATCCAGAATGACTAACACACAAAAAAATGTTTGGGCTGCATTAGCTGGGATAGTCAAAAAAAGCTTTTGTGGATACCAGGGCTGCTCCACACTGAACTGCCATACTCATTGTGTCTCTGGTGCCCTTTTAATCCCTTAATTATTGTACTTATATCTCTTAAGTAATTCTTCCTCTTACTTGTTCCTCTTCCCCTTCCTATTTTGAAGCCAGTTCCCCTGCTGAGGTAACCTATTACTAATTGATACACTTTTTGAGATACGACCCTGCATAGTAATATTTACATTTAATAGCAGAATCATGCATATGGCCATGACAGGATCTTGGGTCCTGTTAGTTTATGTTTTGCATCCCTTCTGTCTTCTTTTTTAAGTTCTTTGAGTATGCTAATGTGTGAAGCAAGGCATAAGGGTCTCAGGTTGCAGAGAGTGTATTCTCTGCATTGACTCATTTAAACAAGTTTAATAAATTTTCTACACAGGAGTCTTAGAGGGTCTCCAGCCTCTTTAAATAACAAAACAAAGCAGGGTCACCACCTAACTTACTTTGAAGTGAGTAAAGGAAAAGATGAAATAACATCTTTAAGTTTCTGATCTCACCTCTAGTCTCCTAGTTTATCATTTACTTTCAATGCCGTCATGTATCCTCTTTTCTCTGACCAGTAGGCCTTTCCTTGCCCTTGGCCCTGTTTTATTCACACTTATTTTTGAAACTGTGGCCCTGGCTTCTCTTACACAGTGATATACTCCTTCTTTCACTCCTGGCCCCGTGAACTAACCACCTCCTCAACTGCCCAGTAACATCTCCCGAGTATACTTCTTTTTGTTACCTTCATTGCATTACTTACTTTTTAGTCTGCATTCTCCTCTGGACTGTTTACTCCTAGGAGTATGTTCTGTATATATTCATTTTTATTTCTCATGCTTAGTAAGTACAATGCTGTACACATAGGAGACCTCAAATGTATTATTAGGTGATGCTGGGATAGCTCAACAATTGAGCGCTTGCCTTCCCAGCCCTGGCCTGTGCAAACCCACATACTGAACTGCGATGTGCCTCCCATGTGGAAGGCCCCCAGTTTGGTTCTCATCCCATGCAGCCCCACATACACCTGTGTGGACTAAAACTATGTCACAACTAATGATGTACAACTATGGAGACTGCTCTGGGTCCTCCCCTTCTCTCTGTCTCTCAACAATAAAATAAATCTTAAAAACAAATTAGTTAAATTATTGAATAAATGAAACCCAAGTAAAAGAGGAGAAAAAGAAAGATGAATGGCAAATGGATAAATGGACTCTGAAGGGACTTCAATACCATGCGTGAGTTGCTAAAAGGTGGGTTTTAATAATCCACTTGTGCTGTATACAAACAAACAAGGCTTTTATTGAGAGTGAATTTATTTTGCTTTGTGTTTATATTGCAGAGGCTTTTCTGGCAACACATTTTCTAAATCTGCTTACTCAGAAGATGTATATCAGAATAAATCAGAAAGGCTGTTTCCAAGGCAGGGAAAGTCTAAAATCCTCTGGCAGCTTTATAATAATTCACCTTTTGTATCAGGAAATTTGTGTTCATCTTTCCTGAGTCAGAAGAGTTTGTCCTGCTTCAGGAAATGATGATAATAGAAATAAGAGAATCAAAGCAAGTAATAATGGATGCTAAAAATAGATCTGTTGGAAGATGAGATGACCTGAATGTAGAGGATTAAATTGAGGGGTTTGAGGGAAATAACAGCTTTTTCCATGATGCCTCCACCTGGAAGGTATAAAAATAACTGGAGCATAGGATTATGTTTAGTTTGAATTTTTTGTCATTTTGAGCTGCTGGAAAATTTTTAATTGGCAGTCTGTGTTTGGATGATAAAGGGAGGATTTAGAATTCTTTGGATTCACTTTAGCCACTGAATTTATTCAGGAACATATAAACATTGTTATCCTTATTTTATGGCTCCATTGATGGTTAATGCCCAGAGTACATCTTAATGCATTCTTTATTCTCTGCTCTCTAGATAGATATTTTTTGTTCTACTTTTCCCTTCTTATTGATGTATTAAGCTATTTTTAGTCATGCTTAATTATGTAGGGACAGTTTTGGAGAAGATTTACATACATACCTATGCTTATTATTGAATTGCATTAATAGTTAAAATCAGTCTTTTTAAAGAATTATCATTACCCCCAAATAAGGAAAAATTGTTTGACAGTGATGGTATAAATGTGCTGATTTTAAAACCTTCCTTCAGAAATGTTATTCCTTTTGATAAGACAGTTTGGTTTTATCAATTGTGACATAAGAAGGCTTTTACCTGTAACTCAATATGAATACCTTCATTTCTAACCCACAGAGCTTGTTTCTGTCTTCCCTCAGGGCATGGGGAATGTGGGTGTAGGATAGAAACCAAGGGAAATAGATCTTATTGTTTCTCCAGCTGGAGTGTCCTTTCCAGGGAGATGCTCCTCCTCTCCAAGGGGAACAAAGTGTGGAGGCCGCTGTTGCCTCCTTTTTTTGAAAGAAATACACACTGGATCCCAGTAAAGTTCTAGCAGTAGAGGGTTTAGCTGAATGCACCAATACTCTTGGGGTGGGGAGTGGGGAGGGCCAGGTGACAGCCCAGGCCTTTAGATCTCTTTTATTCTTTAACTCTTCTATTTTTTTCTTGGAGTTTTCTCTTCTTGTTCTGCTGTCCTAGACTTAGCACCGGCCTGTCTCCCCCATCCCCTATCATCAAGCACCCCGTGAAGGTCGATGCCTTTCTCCTTTTCTCATCTCCCACCATCTAAGAGAGGGGTAGGGTTTAATGAGAAAGTAACACTCTTCCTATTTAGTGCTATTTTGACTATATATTTTTTGTGACCTGGTGGTCCAGAAGTACTATGCTAAGAAAGCTTTTTAAATTAGCCAACCGGGGAAGCCGGGATGGCTCAGTGGGTAAAGCGCTCACTTTGCAGTGCCGGGGACCGGGGATCGAATCCCGGTGCCGGCCCGTGTGGAACCATATGCTGAACTGGGAGCTCCCCCAGCTCAGTTCTCTCTCTGTCTCTGTATCTCTCTCTCTCTCTCTCTCTCTCTCTGTCAAAAATAAAAATAAATAAATAAAAATATATTAAATTAGCCAACCATTTAGATGCCCAAATCAGTTATCCTTATTTGCTATGAAAAAAAAGCAGATGCAAACTTAATGTAAACCAATTCAATCAGAGTTTGGCATGAAATGCAATATTGTGGTCCGCTTTCTCTTACCTCATAAAAATAAATATTTATATTTTTAAGGAAGCATTTGTACTTTAGATTCTCCATTACACTCAAATGGCCACATATATTACTAGAACTTGGTAGCCCCCTTGCATGTTTTCTACAATGATCATGGAAATGTGGTTTTTATACTCCTTTTTTGGAGTTGTTCTAACCACAAAAGAAAAGCAGAATTGAGTCCATTTCCATCCTGCAAGAACATATCCTCTCATTTTAGCCTACCTTAATTATTTTCTTTGATATGAACAAGAAGTTATTTAGGAACATTTTAGGATATATAACATATGGTTAATTGAGAAACCAGCCTGCACTGTGGATGTAACCCATACTTCTGATGATTAAATGAAAAATAAGCAACATATATGTTTGAAAACTAGAAAAGATGACTTTGTACACTTTCAGTGCTAAAAAGTCTGGCTCTCTAGCTATGGTTAATTTATTGCCTTTGTCAAATTTCCTTCACCATAAAAGAATATCAGTAGAAACCTAAGATGACCAAGGCTGAGAAGAAAAAAATATAAATTGTGTCAGCAGCACACCAGCCTCTCAGATTTTCCCTTTACAGCATATTAAGGAAAGTCCTCAGGCTATCTTTAAACACAGAAAACTGAAATTGTGTGTGTGTGTGTGTGTGTGTGTGTGTGTGTGTGTGTAGATTTACATAAATATATACATATATGAAAAATAGAAGCTCAATCTCCATCCAGTGGTGATTTGGAGCTGGCTCCTATCAGCTGGGGAGAACCAGTTGTATGCACCTTTTTCCAGTTCTGCATTCAGTGCCATCATGGCCACAATGGGAATATTTATAGCACAGAAACAAACTGGCAAACACTATATCACAGCTGCCCCCTATCCCCAGTGAGCCTGTTTACCAGCAGCTCAATGTCGCCATATAATCTAAGGGAGAAAAATCAAAGATCCATGAGTAAGCACTTACTATTTACAGGACTGGTTATTTGAAAATAGGAGTGTAACCAAAGGCCAGTTAATATTTCAGTCAAATATATATATACAAATGAATTTTGTATATTTCTTTATCTTACCAAATTTATTTACTTCTGACAGTATTTTAATTGATTGCTTAAATTTTCTAGATACTCAATCACATTTGTAAATGACAACTTTGACTTTTTTTCTACTTATTTTTTCTGTCTTATTCTATTAACTATAGTCTCCTAAAATTTTTAAAGTAATGGTGATAGTAATCTTGGCTTGGGTTTATCTTAAGGTAATGCATTTAATATTTCACACTTACTATATATAATCTTTACTGTTGATTTCTGATAGCTAATCTTTTTAAAATTTAGGAATTTTTCTTGTATTTTTATTTTACTCAGCTTTTGAATTTAATTGAAATTTTGATGTACCAAAAATAATTGATATTATTTTTTCTTCAACTTGTAACTTTAACTGTTCCCTGTTGTTGAACCAGCCTTTAATTATTGGAATAAACCTAGTTTAGTCTTGGAAATTTATTATTTTATTTTTATTAGATTTATTGGGGTGACATTGGTTAGTACATAGGTTCCAGGTATACAAGTCTATAGTATATTGTCTGTGTGTTGCATCATGAGTTCACTACCCAGAGGAATATTATTATTTTAACTTACTGCTATTATTTTGGTAATATTTTTATTTAGGATCTTTTTGTTTATCCTCATGTTAGAGTGCTCTATACTTGTTTCTTTTGAATTTATCTAATTTTGTTTATAGACTGTGTTACAACTTAAAAAGATTAGAGAAATTTTTCACCTTTTTTTATTCTCTGGAATAATTGAAGCAATATAACAACTATCAGTTGTAAGGTTAAATCGAACCTGATGATACATGCATAGTCCTTTTTAACATAAGGTATATGCTCCTAGAGTGCTAACTGAAGTAGTACTGTTGGGATGGATGTACTGCCGCTATAAATTTACAGCCATTCTCCTGTTCTTTTCAGATTCTGTGGAATAAAGCATTTCTCTTAGCCATTCTTCTAGCTGTGGTTCATCAAACTGTTGGTCAGTTTTTGCACCAAGGATACACATGAAGTTAATTTAGATTCAGATCTTTGTCCTCTGTGTTTTCTTTCATTTCTTAGAAGCTGTCTTGTGCCATTATAAAACTTCTGTTTTGTCACTCAGTATATCCTACTTCCTTTGTTTCTCTTTGGCATACAAATTGAGAATGATCAACGACACACTTTCTTTTTGTCAGTAATTGTAGATCTAACTTTTAGCCAGAACACAAAATAAAGACGGTCCAGAGTGGAGTGATCATCACATGTTGCAGCATATTGCCAATATGCAACAAAATGCTCTTCTACTAGGGGAGTCTCTGGTAAAGTGCATTGGTACTTATTAGCTTGGAGTATATTTATTACCTGGGAACTATGCTGACATATAGCACGTGGGAAACATAAGGAAATTTTCATTGTTAGAGTCAGTAGGAACTTACATGTATATTTTTAAAAGAATAATGAATAGAATAGAATAATGGTAATTTTCTTAAATATATATATATATAAATACATATATATCACTTTATTTCAGCGACAAACTATAGTATAATAATTCAGTGCTATGTGGGTGGCATTAAATGGGAGCTATGTGTGAAAGTCTTGGTGCCAGAACCTTTTTTCATGTTAGATCTTTTTTTCTATCCTCTTTAGTATGTTCAGTGGTTATTGGCCCATTTAAATTTTTCCTCCTCTTTTATATGTTAAAGATAAATATATAAAGTAATGACAATATTTTTTTGTACCAGTAGTCTTCACAGTTTTGAATGTATACCACACCAATAAAATATTAGCATGCACACTCAATATCTACATAGTTATTTATAAATTATGTACATATACTCCTATGTTATTGTATTATATATATATTAACAGATTTCACTCTGAGAAAAATGTAGTTACACATGCTTATATTTTTAAGTCTTTGCTTAAAACTATGATTTAGTAATTCAAATGTCAATTATATTAAGCTCAATTTAGTTTATATTTGATCTTAGCCATTGTTATAGTTGAAAAAGAACTAGAAAAGAAGATTCAAATGTTAAAAGTACATTGATAACTGCTCTTAATGTGACATTTTCAATTTCATCCATTGACTATACAAACTTATTTTAAAATAAGATTTTCTAGTAAATTTTAATTTTTCTTGATGTCAATTGGGTTTGTTATGAACTATTCTGAAGAAAATGATTTTCATATTAAAAAAAAAAAGATTCTAAAACTCGCTGAAATTTTTCATTTAGGTCAGGCATGTCCAACCAGGACAGCTTTGAATGAGGCTCAACACAGGTTCTCAAAACATTATGAGATTTTTATGTGACCATTTAAAAACAATTTTTTTTAGCTTATTAGCAATTGTTAGTATTAGTGTACTTTATATGTGGCCTAAGACAATTCTTTTTGCAATGTGGCCCAGGGAACCCAAACGGTTGGATACCGCTGATTTAGGTGGTTTTAAAACAGATTAAGATGGTAGATGGAGGAGGGGTCAAAAAATAAAATAAAATAAAATAAAATAATAAAATAAAATGAGCACAACTTATAATATGGCTGCCTGAAACATGATGCATAGAATAAGAAATAATGTGTTTCTGATATGAGTTTCTAATCCTTCCTGTTTTAGTACTTTGAGGCCGCTTAAACAAAATACCCCAGGCTGAGTGACTTATAAACAGCAGAAACTTGTTTCTCATATTTTGGAGGGTGGAAGTCTGAGATTGGGGTGCTAGCATGACTGGGTGAGGACCTTTTCCAGAAGGCAAAATTCTGATGTTATCCTCACATGGTGGAAGGGGCTAGCAAGCTCTGCCGGGTCTCTATTATGAGGGTGGACTGATAAGTTTTGCTTTCACTTAAATAGAAAGTGAACAGAAAAAAATATTTGAATGAAATAAAAAAGAAATATACCTACATTATTTATTCTCAAAGTTGCTTATTCGTTTTCTTACAAAATTGCTGTACACTTCAATACACTTCCATTAAAAAAAAACACACCCTAAAAACAAACAGATTAAGGAACTCTGTTTTCAAATTTTAAAGTCTATAAAATTAGAGCTTTTCAAGGTCAATGAACCTTCACTGTTGGAGGGAACAACATCACTTATTTAGTAGAAATATATTTAAATATCCATTTCTAAAACAGTATTCCAAAAAATGTAAAATTGCAATTACTTTCTCATTCATTATTTAAATATCACCTTTATTTATTTGAATTTTGAAAATATCTGCTACTGATGGTCTCTTATCACTGAAAGTTAGTGGTTTTGGAATTCTTGTCTTTCTGTAATATAAGACAGCATCACTGACTTTTAAATTTGACAACTCTTTGAAAAGTACCTCTAAAGATATAAAACTCTGTAGTACAAAATTTTTTTACATTCACTTTTACAGTAAGGACTATAAATTTTCCCTCAAAATTTAATTCTTCCCTTAATTTTGTAATATAAATACCCTAATTATAACTGGACATATGATGAACCAGGTAGAGCCTCCATTCCTGAGCCTATCGAAATTATGTTAAGTTCCGGCCAAGTCCATCTAAGTGGAAGTGATATACTCACAATCTAGGTTAAGTCCTTAAAGGAGCAGCTTGTCTCCTATAGTCTCTTTTTTTCTTCCCATGTCTGGGAAGGAATCGTGGTGGTGAACCACTTTCAACAATCTGGACAGGAATAGCTGAGAGGAAGGTAGAACAGTAGTAGAGTAGGATCCTGGGTCCTTGGATGCCTTCATGGATCAGAGCCGTCTATGAACCATGAATTAGCCACAAGAAAAGTGAATTTCTATCTTATTTAAATCTCTGTAGTTTTGGATCTATATGTTATAGTAGTTGGCCTATATATTTTACAGTTTCTTTCATTTCATTAGAATGCAGAAATAAAGAGTATGTTTTTATTGCTTTTATAAAAAATTTTAAGTGTTTATATATTGTTATAATAATTACCATATGATTAAAAAGTAGAACACAGCAGAGTGTTCAAATATGAGTACATTTGAAATACTGTCTATATTATTGTTAAATAAAAAGATTGATATGTAAAACAGTATATACAGTAAGATCTTATTTTTGTTAAATATCTGTAAATATCTGTATAAATAGAAAAATAGTAAGGATGATATTTACTAACTTTATAGTTATTGCTATGAAGGGATGTATTTGAAGATGTAAAACTGGGACATTCATTTATTTATATAGTTAAAAAGAGTGAGTGTTGTATACTCTTTTTGTTGGGTTTTAGTTTCTAATTTGCCCTTTTCTAAAATTTTTAGACAAATCTTTAAAAATGAAAAATCAAAACCAAAACACATTGAGAATCTACTTTGTGCTATACTTGTATATAAATAGGAACAATGAAGAGTACCAAGGAAAAAGAAGCAGGTCTCTGCCCAAATATCCATAAATAAATTTTAGGTAAGTCAAACTGTGATAGATGCTGTAAAAAAAAAAAAAAGCCACATTGAAATAAACATTGCTTAAATCAATCTATTGGAATAAGTCAACAGGATCAGATGATCTAGGTTAAAAAGTTCATGGCTTTTATAACTACAAGCGAAGATAAAAATCTTTAAAGTTTTAGCTGCTGTTCAATAGCATTATTTTAGGGAAAAGAATGAGTACAAGGTGACTTCTAATGCAGTTTTTTCTGATGTCCCTGTGATATGTGTCAAAAGGCAGAAATGAACACTAAAAGATGTTAGAGTGGACTAACCACTAACATTTCACACAAACCTATGACTTACCACCTTTGTTTGGACGCTGGCCCTGTTAGCTTTTTCTGCTTCTGTACTCTCTCTTTTTACGTGATATAAATTATCAGAATATTTTAGGTTATGATAACATGTCTTCAGGGTAAGCAAATTTTGAGAGGGAATGTACTGCCAGAAAAGCATTTAAGACTTGAACATAGACCAAATACACATTCAATTAGTCTCTTTAGGTGCAAAAATTTCAGACTCCAGACTGTGGGCAGTAGTGACCAGTCCTTTCTGCTCTGTGCATCCTCAGTGGGGGCTGTGGGTGTTTCTGAGATGTTTCTGATCTCAGAGCACTGTGTGCCAGAAGCCTCTGCCCACCGTACTTTCTGGCTTGCTTCACAGGCATTGTGCCTGGGCTTGAGGGTGGGTTGGGCAAGCATTTGTCCCCCAACTCCTGGCCTGGGGGCTCTAAATGATTACCTCACTTTCCTGTTTTTGTGCTGTTGCTAACCTTTGGAACTTGAAATCCTGCCTTAAACTCCAGCTCAAAAGCCTAAATAACTTTCGTTCACTGTATCAGTTGGCAGGGGTGATGTTCAAAATATTTAACAACTAGTAGAAGTGGGCACTGAGCAATTAGAACAGATGCCAAAAGAAAGGCTTATGCCTTTTCATTGCTAAATCCTGTGGGAGGTTCAGGAGAGGGGGGATTGGTGAGCAACAGGGAGAATACTCAGGAGTCTTGGGGCCTTGGCCCCTTATGGCTGCCCAGGTCCTGTTCTGCCTGAACTAATCACCTAGTGCCCTAATGTTCTTGCCCACTTGGCTTTGAGTATTGGATGCTTGGAGGCTGATGGCTCTGCTGACTCATTAGCTCTTGCCTGCACTTACTTATGACCCTTAGCAGGCCTGGCTTGTTATTTGTCCCCATCACCTGTCTGCCACTTGAATGAGTGAATTCACCATCTGCTTTTTGGTCGAGTCTGCTTGAATCATGATAGGGTTGTACTCTATTTAGGAATTTCTCATAGAAACTGTACCAATAAGTGATTAACTTGGACCTGAGGACTAAGCTATTACTTGAGAATAGCTTGTTGAGATGCTGTTGATGTGGCTGTAGTTATAAGGTTCATTTAGCCATCCCTTCTTCCTTTGTGTACAGTGTTAGCAGTTAAGTGTGCATATGCATTCAATCTTTATTTTGACCTCTTGGTCTTAGCCCATTGTCCTCTTCTGAGTCTTGAGTTGTTTCTGATGCATTGTTTGCTAAACTGACTTTAGTCTCTTAAAGACTCTGATTTTTTTTTAAAGATTTATTTTTATTGTTTTTTTACAGAGAGGGAGACAGAGAGAAGGAGGAGGGTCCAGAGCAGTCTCCATAGTTGACAGCATTAGTTTTCCATATAGTTTCACTCCACAGGTGGGTGCAGGTCTGCGCAGGGCAGAAACTGTGTCAGGAGCCTCCCACATAGGTCCCGGCAAGAACTGAACTGGGGGCACACCGCAGTTCAGTGTATGGGTAGGCATAGGCTGGGGCCAGGATTCGATCCCTAGGCTCTGGGGCTGCAAAGTGAGCGCTTAACCTGCTGAGCCATCCCAGCTTCCCAAGACTCTGATTTTATAATGAGTATTGAAAGGCACTTAAGGATGTCCTTGAAAAAAACTTAGTGTCCACTTCTCAGGACTTGGCTATGACGTGATGCTAATTAACATGTTGTTTTTTCCTTTCTTACCGGTATTTTGCTCTTGTCTTCTATCCTTCCTCAGCAGCCCCCCCCCCCCACACATCATGTTCCAACCCCCACATTTCCTCCTATATACTCAATGGACTGCACAGCCCTACCCCATATCCCTTGCCTTTCCTTCCTATACACTTTCTGTGGTTCCTTTTATCCTTGTCTCCCACCCACCCAAGCCATGCTGCCTTTTTTGTTATGACTAGTCTCTGTGGCCTTTGTTTAGTATGACTAATGCCTTTTACATAGTGTAACCATTTATCACTTCAGAAATCTTGCTGTTTGGTTGCTATTTAGCTGTCAGTATTTGCGATGGGCAAGCTGTAAACACCCCATAAAACATGTTTCTTTATTTTAGGTTTCCTAGGTTCTTATCTCAAAAAGAACACTGTCTCTGATATAGTTATATTTTAAAATGTGACTTTTTATCTGCAGACATGGTCGCTGGCAATATTGTCTGTGAGTGGGCAGCTCAGTAGCAAGCAAACAGATTGTGCTCACATTTCCAGAATCATCTATAGGACCCCTCAGTCTGTAATTATGAAGGCTCGTTGCTCTGCTATTTATGGAGCCTGTCATTGCGCGTGGCTGTCTGTGCCCCAGGCTGGGGGCCTCATTGCTGAGAGGCACTGAGCTCTGGCTGCCGTGAGAGCAGATTGCTGCCCCTGTTCCCCAGGCAGCCTTCCTCATTTGCCTTCCGTAGCTTTCGGTGGAGCTTCCCTTCACTCTTGAACTGCCTACTGCCCACTTTGCTTCTCCAGATGGCTGCTGCTTCTGTATCCTGTTGCTCCGTTTTTGATATATACACTGCCCAATATTTTGCTGTTACTCCAATTCTTTTTGTACTGATAGATTTGCTGTCGTCTAGAAGCTTCTTACTGATGACTCTTTCCGGTCGTTGAATGTCACATAGGGCTCAGAAGTTATCGATGGCACTGTTTAGGAAATTGGACTTCATGTTTGTTGCAGGTCAGCTTCCCAGGGAAATAGGCTTTGAGATGCAGATTACATGCAGGGGATTGACTGGGGAGTGCCCTGAGAATAGGACCTCAAGAGAGTGAGGGATGCAGGATTAGGCAGAGGGAGAAATTGAATTGTGATGCCCAGGAAGCAGAGGCCTCAAGCTGATCCCATTAAGTTCTGGAGTTGAGAGGTTCTGAAGAGTCGCTCCTAATTGAGGCAAGCTTTCCATTGGCCAGCATTGGCCCCAGGGGAGGGGTGTGACTCTGGACCAGGCAGTTATAATAGCTCTCAAGCTGAGGGTAATTCCCACATGGGATTCAGCTAAAAGCCAATAGCTGGAAAGACAAGTGCCTGCCTCATGATGACAAGATTTAGGTGGTGCCCCACAGCATTCATTAATATATTCTTGGCATAGTTTTATATATAGTCAATTTCTATGCAGCTCTTAACTTGATGTTAATATGAATGCAATGTGGGTTCGATACTCAGAGAATCTCTTAAAAGCCAAGCATATTTATTTTCTTTTTGTGGTTCATTTTTGTAAAAAAATCATGATGTTCATGGATTGCATCTGAGACAAAATAGAGTATAGACCAGTTTCAGCAGAATAAGTCATGACTTACAGGAGAGCAACTGCCGGTAACATTCACTGTCATTCTGTGCTGATGGTATTAACTCTAAAAACCAAAGCAGGAGGTGGGAAGGGTGAAGACATGAAACCCAGTGTACCCAAAACAGTAGAGTTGATATACTTGTGCAAACCATTTGCTTGGTAATGACGGTCCAAAAATTTTAAAAATCACCAGGGAACAGGTGTACTCATTAGAAAAATAACGCAAGTGCATCCCTTGGTAGCATCATCTATGGGTATGATGAAACAACATAACAGATGTTTAATCTGCCTGTGAAACCATAAGCAGATGGAGTTGATAGATATGCTGCCAGAGCGAAATTAGACCGACCTTATATTTCATGGACCTTATATTTGATAGAGAGCACAGATTAGCTGACCAAAACATCTAGTCAAAATTACTTTTCAGTCTGTGATGGAAGCAGGGTGCTCAAGGCCCTACAGGACACCGGAGAACAGGAGTTGGCAAAGTTTTTCTGTAAAAGGCCATCTCTTAAAGTTTCTTGACTTTGCAGTCTCTGTGAACTCTGTTGCTACTACTCAACTCTGCCTTTCTAGCATGGAAACAGCCACAGACAATGTATACAAGAATGGGCATAGCTGTATTCCAGTAAAACTTGGCAAAAATAGATGGTGGGTCAGATTTGGCCTGAGAGCCTTTGTTTGCTGACCCCTGATGAAGAGTACAGATCAGGCTGCCTAAGATTCAATCCAAGGGCAGATACTTAGTAAATCTTAGGCAAACTTCTAAGTGTCCATTTTTTAAAGATTTATTTTTTATTGTTTTTTTGACAGAGAGAGAGAGAGAGAGAGAGAGGCAGATAGAGAGAGAGGCAGATAGAGAGACAGAAAGAAGGAGGAGGAGGGCCCAGAGCAGTTTCCATAGTTGACAGCATTAGTTTTCCATATAGTCTCACTCCACAGGTGGGCACGGGGCTGTGCAAGGGAGGAACTGGGCTGGGAGCCTCCCACATAGGCCCCAGCAAGAACTGAACTGTGGGCACACCCCAGTTCAGCATATGGGTCCTCATGGGCTGGGGCTGGGATTCAATCCTTGAGCTCTGGGGCTGCAAAGTGAGCCGTCAACCCGCTGAGCCATTCCAGCTTCCCCAGTGTCCATTTTTTAAATCTGTAAAATGGGCATTAAAAGTAGTATTTACCTCCTAGGAATACTGTGAGATATAATGAGATGATGCATCCACGGTGTTTGCTGCACAGGAAGTGCTTGATAACTAGAAATTATTATTATTTATGCAACTGTAAAGAGTTAGAGTTAAATGTAGTTAACTAGCTGAACAATGTTGAAAAGTGTTAGATAAATGGGATTTAAATTATGTTTGTTTATGTAATAGAAGTGTAAATGAACTCTTCTTGTCTTAGTTTTGTCTGAGGCCCCAAACATTGTAGTTGGCAAAGACCACATTGCCAGAGAGCAGAGCTAGTTTGTTATGCTGGTTTTGCAAAGGAGGTAGCTATAAAATTGGTTTTGCCACTAGCTTTGTAGCACAGTCTGATGTTGCTCACCAAAATCTGTGTTTTCTTCTTCTGGACATATGACCTAACTATGTTTTCTAGCCTCTCTTGCACTTAGGTGATGGCCAAGTAACTGAGTTCTCGTTAATGAGATGTAAGGAGAAAAAGTGATGTGTGCTCTTTGCAAGCCTGGCCCATTGAAACCGTTCAAACGCAATCCTGGCACCTTTTTCATAAACGAGCAGTGTGGAGAGAACACTGAGGACCTGATGAGCCACAAGGCGGAGGGTGCCTGGTTGCCTAAGTGACTGCATTGAACAGAGTACCTGTCCCATGTGCTGATCCATGTGTGACTGTGCTCTGTGTAAGACATAAACTTTCATTGTGTAGCGATCCTGAGAAATTGTTGTTGCTTGCTGCAGCAGTTGGCCTACACTGACATTTATAGTCATCCAGCACCAATTTTAGTCTGTATGGGTAAAGGCTGGAGATCTAGTTCTGAGTGGTTAAAGCAATGCTGTTTAATAGAACTTTAGTGATAATGGAAGTGTTTTATTTGCATCATCTAATACAGTAACCACTAGTCACATGCAGTACTGAACACTTGTCATGTGGCTAGTAAGGCCTGAAGAACTGAATTTTATTTTAATTTTAATAATTAAAATTTAAATGAAAATGGCCATATGTGTCTAAGGGCTGTGCTATTGGGTAGCTCAGGGTTAGAGGCTAGAACATTTCTTAGTAGTGCACTGAGTCTCACCCCAAGCTGTCTTAAGCCTAGTGAGAGCAACTGTAAGGAAACCACTAGGAAAGTTTGACTTGTGTCCTCAGAATCTGTGGGCCACAGCTGGGGACCAGACCATGTATGACAATTCCAAAGGCCAGAGACAGTGTGTGTCTGGCCGGGAATAACCTGTGCTTCCAGAATGTGTCGGGGCAAAGGATGCATGAATATTTCATGTGGATTCTGAGGAGAAAGCGCCTGCAGTCACTTTCAGCCCTGTCCATGGTGAGGAAGGCAGGAGGAGTGATATGACCTCATTGGAATGCACTGTTTTTGTGCCTGGAAGTAGCTAGAGAAGTTTTTATGTGTAATTATCTGAGAATGAGCAGGAAAATTACAGGACTTACCCTATATTTTATGTAGCATTGGGAGGAAACCAACCCCTTATCCTGGCTTTGAAGGACAGCCAGGAAAGAAAATATAGTTTTCTGAGTGTACCCTATGATCCTTACTTAGGTTAATCTAAAAGTTATAATTAAAAATCAGTTTGAGCTCCTTGAAAGAAAAGATACTATATCTCAGGTAATTTTGACCTCAGAGTCTCCTCGTATTCTTTTCCCCATTCCAATTGATGAGGCCATATTTTGTGTCTAAGGCTTATCTAGGTGCAGAATTAATGACTAACTGTGTTTTAGGGTATGTTGTAAGGATATGTGTGTAATTTAATAGTTTTTAAGAAAAAGATCCATAAAGGGGTCTGGCTTCACAGAAATAAGAGTTGAGAGTTGGTTGTGGATTTAAGGTCTCACTGCAGTGAAATGCCAAAGGCATGACTCAGATTTACAACACTAACTGCTGCTCTCCTTTTGTTGTCTATTGGTTCTCTCTCCTTCCCATGGTTTCTATAGTCTGTTACTCTCATGCTATAAAAGGGCACACAGTTTCCATCCGCCCTTATATATCCTTGTTACCCAGAGTTTGGGCTGCAGGCCAGCAACATTGGGATCCCCTGGGAACCTGTGAGAAATTGAGATTCTGCATTTTAATAAAAATCCTAAGCTGTGCATATAATTTTTTACATATTAAAGTTTGAGAAGTACTGGTCTATGGAATGATTTCTTTCCTCCTCTCCTCTCCCCCCCCCCCCCCCCCCCCCC
>PVKE010031011.1:0-19295 GCA_004027555.1 Craseonycteris thonglongyai
ATTTCATTTTTTTGTTTGCAATGGCAAAGGGGATGGATCTTCTCATCTCTCTTTCTGAAGTTTCATTGTAGGCATACAAAAATGCAGTTGATTTTGAGACATTGATTTTGTATCCTGCAACTCTACTGTATTTGTCTATTATTTGTAATAGATTTCTGATAGAGTCTTTAGAGTTTTCTATATACAGGATCATGTCATCTGCAAAGAGTGACAGTTTAACTTCTTTTCTCCTGGTGCAAATTTCTTAATGTGTCCTCTAAAGCCTACTGAGTTTTAGCCCCTGCCCACCTGTCATTCTTGTAAATGTCCATCCTACCCACCTGTGTAAGCCTTCTCTCTCTCTCAGGGAATTCTTGCCAACTCTTCCCTCTCCAAGAATTCTCTTACCTCTCCTGCTCACCTACATAACTGTCCATCTTTGACATCTCAGCCTGAAGATCACTTTCTCAGAGAGGCTCCTGGATGAGCTTGGGTTGCCCATGTATCCTGTACTCTTTCTTTGAAGAACTTAGGCTCAGAGTCTAACGTTCCCATAGGACTGTGAGCCCTGCAGTAGCAGGCATTTCACTGCTTTCCTCCTCGTATCCCTAGTACCTCAACTTCGTTCTTTGTCAAAGTGATTCTGGCTGTTCTTAATTCTTTATATTTCTACAAAAAAAATGTATAACCAGTTGTTACTTTTAACTAAAACCCCACTCAGTTGTTGATTGGGATCACATTCAATCTACAGATCAATTTTGGGGGAAAATCTTTTTAATACTGAGTATATCACTCCACAAATATGATATATCTTATTAGTAATTTAAATACTTTTAGTTTTTCAAAATGGCCAGCAGTTAGGTTAGCCTTAGATGACCTAAATTGCACCTAGCTTGAATTGATTTGAAATTCATAAGAGACTTACATGATATTCAGTTTGCCCTCACTTCCACAATTTAGTTCTTTCTACAGGGTCTCCAACTGAATGCTGGGATGGTTACCTGAGACCTTCCTACTTGGTCAGCTCTGAAATTCAATTTTGATTTTCCTATCAGACAGAGATTGCTAAATGACTACTTTTTTTTTTTTTTGACAGAGAGAGAGACAGAGAGAAGGGGGAGGGCCCAGAGCAGTCTCCAGAGTTGACAGCATTAGTTTTCCATATAGTTTCACTCCACAGGTGGGTACGGGGCTGTGCAGGGCAGGAACTGGGCCAGGAGCCTCCTGCATAGGCCCCGGCAAAAACTGAACTGGGGGTACACCCCAGTTCAGCATATGGATCCACATGGGCCAGAGCCAGGATTCGATCCTCGGGCTCTGGGGCTGCAAAGTGAGTGCTTAACTCACTGAGCCATCCCAGCTTCCCTGCTTTGCCGCTTAAGCTTTCAGTCCTGCTCAGCAATTCAGCTGTTGGGAGTCATCAAGAGGACTCAATTGCTGCTTGATCCATGTGCTGCATAGGGGTGTTTCACCTTCTCTCCTTCCTTGAAATGTATGTTCTACCCACCATTCTCATAGGGAGAGCTGTTTTAAGGACATGGTCTTCAAAGAGGATGATGTTGTTGAGACCATCTGGGTGGTATATGTTACTGAGCCCTATTAAGGCCTCTACTTAAACTTTAAAGATTCTGGTGTGTGTGTATATAGAGATCTACTCATCTTGTGGTGCCCAAAATAAGCCTCATATGTAAGTTCCCTCACTTATTACACCTGCCAATCTGAAGGGGTGGGCCTTGTTCTTTTGTCTCTCCCTGTCCTCTGTGCACTGGGGCTAATTTCAAATGTCATCCAGGAAACTCCCAGAGTTTCAAACCAACATCAGCCACTTAGCTCAGGGAGATAAATGTCTCTAAAGGAAATAGCTCTCACATCAGGCCCACCTACTTTAATATGCTTTCCTCTTTTCTGAGACCTGAGTCCTATAATCCAGGTTCCACTGAGAGCAGTTTCATGTCTTTGGTATTAAAAATATATATATCTACAAGTTTTAGGTGTTCTCTGGGAAAAGTTGGCCTGACTGTTGTAGATGTCAATAGTGGAGGTCATATTTGTAGGTTACGTATTCAGTAAGTCCAAAGTCGTCATGAATGAAGAGTTATAACAGGTAGGGAAGGCTGAAAACATTGTCAGTACCTGTCAATGATAGCAGTGGTGTCTTGCTCTCCTCTCTGCTCAGGTCAATTTCTTGACTTATACCTGCTATCCTATTCCTGTGTGTGTGCTTTTAAATTTGATACATGTAAAATAAAACCTTAAATTGACCTCAACATTAGATAAGATAGAGGCCTATTTATCTCACTTATAAAGAAACAGTCTTGCAGTACGGTCATACTGCAGTCACCGAGGGTGTGTTCCTTTTAGCTTTCAGCTTCATGGGGAATTTGTAGCTCTCATCAAGATCTCCTCATGGTCTGCACTGGCTCCAGAGTTCCTACAGTAAAGTCTGCACTGGAAGCAAGGAAAAGGCGGACGTGCTAAGGAGCAGAGAGAAAGGGACAGCCTCTAGCTTGGGATAGTCCACTTTAGGGTCAGAGAGATCCACCCACAAACTATCCCTTTTCTTCTCCTTGGCAGCTTCATTGGCAAAGGAGGCTGTGAAATGTGGTCTTTTGCTCAGCAGATAATTGAAGTTTTGCAAACATGAAAGACAAAAGATGGTTATCAGATGAAAACACTAACAAAGTGCCACACTTGCCCTTTGTTTGTAAGGGTAAAGTAGAACATACTTTGAAGCATTACTTGCTTCCAGCCATAAGATAGTCTCTGACAGATATTTTTACTCATCCTTTAGAAATTCTGCAATTTACATCACTGCTTATTTATAAAATAGATTAAACTGTATAACTGATATACAGTGATGCCTTGGAATTCAAACTTAATCCATCCCAGAACCCTGTTCAAGTTCCAAAACGTTCGAGTTCCAAGACAAATGGGTGTTCGGATAAAGCTACAGGCTATACAGTCGACATGTTTCATGTGAACAACATGTTGGCATTTGGATTCCAAAGCAGCGTTTAGATTCTGAGGCAAAATTTGATTGATTTTTTCATTCTAATTTCAAGTTGTTCGAGTGTTGGGGCATTCAGATTTCAAGGTATCACTGTACTACTGTATGTAGGCTGTCCAGAAAACACCCAGCCATAAATGTCTCTATTTTTCATATGACATGGCTGCATACTTTCAGGACAGCCCTCATATATTTCTATACTACCTTCAACAAGCCAGACCTAAGAATTACACTCACCTGAAGAATGTATGAGACTCACAGGTTCTAAAGGCTTGTTTCTTCTCAACTATAGGCTTCTTGAGTGTTATTTCTTTACATGCCCCCCAAATTTAGTCAAAACCTTACAATGAAATATTTAAAAAATAAAGTTAGTGAAAATGAATAAATGAGAATACAAAGTAATTGAAAGCAAAATATCTTTCTTGACTCTCAGAAATGTGAGCTTTTGCTAATTCTGGCTAATCTGACTTTTAAGTGTTATTAGCTCATTATTTTTTAGACTATATTTATGCCTCCTGTGAAGGACCAGGCATACTTCTTAACAAGTGTATCTTTTAGTACGCTTGTATGGCTACATATAGTTTGTATGCTTTTAATTCATGCCAAAATTAAACTTCTTTCAAATCAAAGATAATGCAAAGTACACAAACCCATGAAATCAGCTCCTTATCTCTGTACTCTGAGCTCCTGAGAGCAATGATCTTCAGGATTCAGAAGCTCTACTGGTGATAGAACTTGCCCTACATCACCACTTCATATTAACTTGAGTTTTTCTTTAATTTCTTTTAAATTTGGTATATCTTTAGTTGTTTCTAAGGACATTTAAGTAGTAAGTTTTATAAACATTTCAACCGACTTTTCATTTCTCAAGTTTTTGTCTTTACCCATTTTAAAATTTATAACCAGTGAGTGCAATCTTCTGAAGTGAAAAATATATCTATATCTATATCATATTTTACCACACACTCATTACATTATCAGCCTTTTCCCATTTATCAGAATGTGTTTCATTTAGAGTTTCTTCTAATAATTGATATTAACATTTATATGTGGACCACTCTTATGACTGAGGAATGAATAAGATTATTGTAGAATAAAATTTACCAAACATTTAATTTCTTGACATAAAATTTTGATTGCATTGGAGCAGATGAACTTTCAGAATTGTTCCTACTAAAAAGTTATAGCATTATTTTCAATTTTACTTGAGTGGTTCAGTGGAAAAAAATTTAAGTTGATGTTATAATTCATTCACTCACTGAACAAGTGTTTGCTGAATGTCAGCTGTGCTTTGTCCCATTCTTAGGGATACTAGGATGAACACACAATTTTAGAGAGAGAGAGACAGAGACAGAGATAGAGAAAAGAAGAAGGAGGAAGAGGAGGAGGAGAAGAAGAGAGGACATAATTGGCTACAGTGGCAACTAAGAGTTTAGGCTCTGTATTTGCAAAGATAAGTTTAAACCTCAAACAATAACTGGTTAAGCTATTTATTTAATTTATTTCAGTCTCAGTTTCCTAAATGATATCATAAAAATGGGAAACTTGATTCAAAAAAATATTTAAAGGAATAATTTAGGAAGTTCCTATCACGGTACCTGAGACATGTTAGGTGTAGGAATAGAAAGAAATTAAATCTTTCTGGGAAAAACTTATTATAACATAAATAAGTAATGAGTAGAGTCATTTAGATCAAGCCGTGATGTTTTGGTAGCATAGAAAATGGCTCTGAACCAACAGGAATGAGAGTGTAGTGGTTAAGGTGATGAGTGATGAAGCTGGGGTTCCTGTAGAGCTAAAGCTTCCTGCAAATCTGAACAGAGAAGTTGTCCAGGATATGAGTCGGGATGAACACTCCAGGCAAAAATGATAATGTGAGTAAGGACAGGGTGGTATTAGCACTCAGAGTGTTTTAATATAATCAGAGCAGAAGATAAATGCAGATATTTGCCCACAAGGTAAGACCAGACTTTTGAGGAGTTTGTCTTTATTGCCAGGATAAGGTGATTGCATTTCATCTTGTGGCTATAAAAGCATCACAGAAGAGCAAAATGGCAGCCATTGTGAGAAACATGGCTTGATGAGGAGCTGACCGCAGGTGGAGATTTACTCATTTCAATGAATGTAAATAAATGAGGAGGATGTGGCTTCAGCTGACCCAGGGTGATTCCTGAGTAGCAGGTGACTATGCTATTTCAAACCCAGGCTACTAGTAATGGAAATTGGCTTTGTTTAAGAGTGAAGATGGAAATTTCAGTGTTATATTTGCAGTATTCACTTTTCTTTGGGAAATGAAAGTGGAGATGTCCACCATGCACCTGGAAATAATACTCTGAAGATCACTGTGGATCTCATGCCAAGGATGTATGTGAATGTGGGCCGCCTGTGTGTACAAGACACATGAACCAGTGGGAGTCGAGGAGAATATTCAGGAAGCAGGTTTAGATTGAGGTGAGGTATCAGTGAAGTCCTGGGAAACCACTGCAGTTCAGAAATTAGAAAGGAAAAGAAGAGTCTTTATAGAAGAAAGACAAATTCTCTGAGATAAGTCATGACAATGAGAAGATAGTGTCACAGAAGCCAGCATAGTCAAGGTGTTTGAGAAGTGGGAATTATCACAATTAACAAATGCACTGGAGAGGTCTAGTAAAATAAGAATTTCTAAAAAGATATAGATAGATAGATGATAGATGATAGATAGATAGATATAGAAGATAGCTAGATAGTATTCAAATAATGAAGATCTTATTGAATCTGTTTCTCTATAGTGATGGGGATAGAAACTAAATTATAATGGGTTAAGAAATAAATAGGAAGGTAAATGTACAATAATTTTAATAGATTTATTGAAGTGTAACTGATATACCACAATGTGTACATATTAAAATGCACAGTTTGATCAGTGTTGGGGTGTGTGTGTGTGTTCATAAAGGTGAATGTATGTGTGTATACATAATATCTATCTCTATCTCTTTCTCTATCTCTATCCCTATCTCTATCTCTATCCCTATCATGTCTCTGCCCTGGCTCCTGGCACAGAGCTCTAAAAACCCTTGCAATTTCCTGAGTGTACGAGCACTAGGAGCATCTTTTATTCCACTGAGGTGAGTTTGGATGGGCTCCCGGAAGGGGGCTGGTCACTGGGAAGAACAAGCCATACTTAGGAGCTTGGAACTTTCAGCACTGCCCCCCACCCCTTCTCCGGAGATGGGAGCAGGGCTGGACATGGTGTTAATGGTGGATGATGCCTACTTGGCATGGTCTCCATACAAATCCCAATAGCACAGAGTTCTGAGAGCATCTGGGTTGGTGAACATGCCGAGGCGCTGGGCGAGGGGATGGAATAACATAAGAAAGGATGCAGGGAACAGTAGGATGGAGAGCTGCAGAGGGTGCCGTGTGGGGGAAAGGCAGAGAGGCTGGGCTTTCCCCAGGGCGCCGCTCCCCCAGCATGTGGGTGCTCTCAGTTCACGCTGGCACTTTCTTCAGAATAATCTTATTCCATCAACATGTCATAATCAGAGAATGGCTAACATTGCTCGAAGATGCTTTCTGACCATGATTCCCCCAAGTGATCTCACGCTGATCTCACACTGGCCTACTCTCAACTCCTTTGGGAGGAATATGCCCCTGCTTTATGTATTTAGTATGTCCTTCACCTCAGTAAAACAAGATAACTCTTTGGACAAAGAAAGATATAAAGATATCAATTCTGGTGCCCTATAAATTTCCAACAGGTTGAAATTCTGTCGTAGAGAGCCTGATCGCTTTTACAGAAGTTAAGCTTCTTGTTTTATCTCTGTATTTACAGTTGTCTTACTGTTTTAGTCATTCACTTACCTTTTCCCAATGCTATTAGATCCCTGAGATGTGAACGTATATTTAATTGCTCCATTAACCCACATCTTCTGTGCTTGTAAGAAACAGGGCTTTTAGCCAGGTATCTTTACCACTCCACTCATTTATTAATAAGCCAATAAAACATACCCTATGTGTCTTCCTCTAATAAAATCGTTACAGACACTTCTACAGAGGCTGCCACTCCATGATACCCAAAGCACTTGGCAGATTTTTACCATCAAATTTATTAAATTCATGTATAGCTCTGTAATAATTTATCAGGTTAAAAAAAAAAAAAAGGAATGATTTATATAACAAAATTCAAAGAGTGGTTAAAGGGGAACTAGGATTCCCACCACTCTCAGATGCTGCAAGACAATGGTATCTGCCTGCTGGAGAGTCTGGGGTAGAAACAAAATCACCGAACATGCTCTGAAATGGCGGTGGATAGGTTTGTAAAGTGAAAGGAAGGAAATGAATGTCAAAGGCTGAGTCTGTGAGGTCATAGTGAGTAAAAGGAACAGGGGAGAGACGCGAATGTTTCTGTTGCGTGTCCTGTGCTCGTTTTGGGCCTGTGCTGAACATTGTGGCAAGTGGGACACCGGCAGCAGAAACAGTGCCTGGGCCACTTAGCTGGAAGGGGCTGTCCTGGGAGTTCTGAAGCCTGAAGCTGCAAAGACCATAACAGGTTTTTTTTCTACTTACATTTGGTAAACAACTAGTTTCTATTCTTACGCTTCTCTTGCAAGGATAATGGAGTTCACATTTGAATTTTGAATTTAGACAAGGAACAGGATTTCAGTTGCATAACAACAGGCTTCATCCTGAATGGGGAAAACTTACCTCCCAGTGTGAGTGATACAGGAATGGTTTAGAGGTGTCACAAGAAGAAAGAGAAAGACTTCTATTTTATCTCCACAAGGAGACAAAAAATAAAATAATAAAGTACAAAATCCAAATTGCATTATTCTTCCTTAAACATTTTGATGGAGTAATTAGTAAATGATTTTATACATAACATTGAAATACGTTGAGGTTTATTACGGAAAGAAAGGCAAAGCCCTATGGATTTTTACGATGAAGGAGAAATCATGCTTGTGGTGAGCTTCCTGAAGCTCTCTGGTCACCTTTCCCTCGAGATACAAATCCATGCGCCTCTGTCTCAGGGAGAATTTAGTTAGCCCACTCGTGCTTCACTGCTTTAAGAGAACAGGAAATGAAGAATTCCAAAGATTGTCCAAAAGAAAAAGAGAGAAAGAGAGAGAGAAAGAGAGAGAGGGAGAGAGTGAGGGGGAGAGAGAGAGAGAGAGAGAGAGAGAGAAAAAAAGTTGTAAACGAGTTCTGAGGTTCTGGCAGCCAGTTGGGAGTTGTCAAATTGTTGATCAATCTAATGAATGATATTTGAAAGCTAAAGAATGAGAAAATGGGGAAGAGAACCACTTTACTGTGATGCATCCACGTTAGAGGCTCCATGTAAAGGCCTTTAATAATGTTTGTTTAATCACTTGCTGTGAACAGGCATTTCCTTTCACTGTTTCTAGAGTCAGAACAAAGGAACTATTTTACTTCCTCCTTAATGGCCCCTGTCTGAGCCGGTTTGTCTAATTGGCAACTGGTGACAGAGATGACTTGCAAAGGGCGGTAAAGACTTTCGCCTCTCAGCTCCACCACACCACGCGCCTCCCCCTCCCTTTTGTCTAGAAACATTGCCTTTGGAGTCGCTATTGAGTAAGAACACAAAGACAGGACATTCATGTATGTTACCTAAGAGGGCTGTGTTGCAAAAGGGGGAGAACCTGGGTCAGTATGGGATGCTCAGGCTTGTCCTTAGGAATTTCCTATTAACATAGTTTACTTTGTTACATTATATCCTCAAGAAGCAGATAGAGACTACTATTTACATAAATTAAATATTGCATGTTTTTAAAGCCATGGTCTATAGAAATTAGAACTATCTGAGTGAGGGACACCTTTGGATTGGATGCTGGTGAGGTGTTCCTGACATGGGGACAGCAGGCCGATGACTGCCTGTCACATGCCCCATTGACAGCGGGTCTACCTCCATAATTTCATGGAATCTAAAGTCAGTGCCTTGAAATAACTCTCTATATCAATTGCTTCTTTTAGAGAACTAAAATTACTTTTATATAGTCTCACTACTAGGTCATGTTAACACAAAATCTGGGACTAAAATATAGGTTTTTCTGGTTTTTAGTTCAATGTCCCTCCTTGATGTATCACTGATTAACCTTTCTTCTAAATATAAACAATCAATTTCAACTTTTAAAAGTCTATAATTTTAAATTATTCTACAGTCTTTAAGGTAAAGAGATGAAAAAATGCTGGGTGCCTGAAAATTATGTGGACTTAATAAAAATAGGGAAATAGTAGAGGCACATATTAGTTAAGTATATACAGGGTCTGGCAAAAGTAGCATGCCTTCTTTATGAGCTGGTAATCTACACCCAATCTTTTATTACAAAATTCTGTATCATAACATCACACTCAAGTATGCTACACTACTTAAAAAGGGGCATTAGCT
Source organism: Craseonycteris thonglongyai (assembly GCA_004027555.1). Lineage (NCBI taxonomy): Eukaryota > Metazoa > Chordata > Mammalia > Chiroptera > Craseonycteridae > Craseonycteris > Craseonycteris thonglongyai. The sequence goes on from PVKE010031011.1 coordinate 9,369, forward strand.
CTGCTGGACCCAGCATTTTATGTTGAGTTCCACAAAGGCACAGCCTAAGAAAAGAAATTGAGTATCAGTAAAGTTCTCAAAAAGACATTTCAAGGGGCAGAAGTGGGGAAGTGAGGAGAAGGAGAAAAAAGAAGGACAAGGAGTCAGCTCTGTGTTTGATAATTGCTTCTCCCTGTGAGCAGGGCAACTCAGCCCCAGAGGTGGGGGGCTGTGTGCAGCCTGCTCAGTGCAGTCTCCATAGAGGACTGGAGGCTGGGCCTTTATCACAATGCCTGTCTCCCACATAGGGAGGATTGCTCCCAAGGGATTGTGGCCCTCCACCTTTGCAGGCTGTGTCAGCTTGCAGCTGAAGGGCCTCCTGTGACATGGAAGAAGGCCTTGATAGCCATCAGAGGGCACTCGAGATTTGGGGCACTGGCATTGTGTTTGGCAATGTCCCCCACCCATGAGCTGAAGTCTGCTGGACTTGGGAGTTTACATGATGCCTCAACCACAGACTTTAGATAAATCTTAACTGTGAAAAAATAACCGGAAGACTGTTCTATGCATTCTTTCTTAAGCGATAATTATGCTAAGTGAAACAAGTCAGACTGAAAAAGACAAACACCATAGGATCTCACTTATAGGTGGAATCTGAAGAGCAGAATAAACAATCAAAACAGAACTAGACTCATCAAAATATAGAACAAACTGATGGTTGCTAGATGAGGGGGTTGAGGGGATGGGTGAGAAAGGTGAGGAGATGAGGAAGTACAAATTGGTTATCACAAAATAGTCATAGGGAAATGAAATACATTATGGAGAATACAGTCAATAGTGTCAAACTACGTACGAAGTCAGATGGGCACTAGATTTATTGAGGGGAGCACTTCATAAATTATATGAATGCCTACCCAGAGTATAGCACAGGGAATATAGTCAGTGGTATTGTAATAGCTATATCAAGTGTCAGATATGTACTAGACTTTTGGGGTTGTCACTCTTCGAGGTGTGTAAATGTCTAGTCATTAAGTTCTTTTGTACCCCGAAACTAATTATAAAAAATTAATATCCCAAAAAGGCAAAAATAAAATAAAATAATATAAAATTCTTGTGAAATTGGAATTGACTCTCTTCTAGGGGTCTCTTAAAATATATTGCAGGCTCCTTGTAAGCTAGACCATTGTTATGTATATGATTCATGGAGCAGATAAAGAACTCCACAAATTAGATGGAATTGATATCCATAAAAATAATGTTTCTTTGAATTTATGTAAACTTTTTACTTTTCCCCAAATCTTTTCTCGTGCATTATTTCTTTTCATCCTCCCAAAGATCTTATTATTTTCTTGACCATACTGGTCTTCGTTTTGCTTACATTTCTTGTGATACCTAATGCCCTCTTTAAAAGCTTTTTTAAAGGGTGGGCAATTCTTTCGAGATAATAAGTGAATTACTGGTTCCTTCATGGAGTCCTCCCTATTTTTCTAGGAAAGCAGTTACTTGCTTTTCTTTCTGGTTCTGAATTTTTATTTATTTATTTTTTTAAGAAGACCATAGCACTTCTAGGTTTTAAGTATGCAATTCAAACAAGATATTATTTTTTCTATGTGATAAGAATAATCTTTAGAATAAAGGTTAATACTCAGAATGGGCATGGAGATATGGAACAGTGTAAACATAGTGATTAATTTAGAGTTTCTGAAAGACAATATTTTCAAGATCATGGATGGTTAAAAAGAACATCATTGCTACAATTGAATTGAAACAGTTTCTGGTATAAGATGGCAACTTAGCACCGTTGCTGCCTCTGTGAGGAAGTAGAAACACTGATTTCATCTCTTATTAAATTAGGAGACATCTGAAATTCTGAATTACAACGAATGAAGATGGAAAGACAAAGTAGGAATCAAATTATTTATTGAAGTAGAGATAGATGAAATGCACGTCTACAAAGTGTGGGTCATCATTGAGAAGGAAGATGCTTTGTTCTTTAGATACTCATGAAGCTGAAACATCAGGACTATAGGAAGGAGTGAGTTTGGGGGTGCTGGATGCCTGGGGGGTAGGTAGGATGGGAAGTTTACACAAGAAGCAGTTAGATCCCCAGCTCTCACCTCCACTTCACATCTTCAAACATCTACAACGTCTAGGCTCTGTGGGAATGGAAAACGTGCTTTCTGGAGAAACTGAGCCAGAGAGGCTTAGAGAAAGGAAATCCAGGTGCTGATCATGTACAGTGAGGTGCAAGATTAACGAGGAGTGTAGGTGGGAGTCCCCCTCCCCATCTCTCTCCTCCCTGACTGTGGAAAACCAACAGTCAGGTTTTCACACAAGATCAAGTGTCTGAGGAGTTCTTCTTTAGATAAGCTGGACCATTGCAGAGAGAAAATCAGATATTGCCATTTAGTGTTCTCCAAAATTCACCTGCTCATTTTGCAATAAATCCTACAAGTCAGTACTCTCTGCTAATCACACTGAGATTAAAAGCAATTTTTAAAAAAATGTGAGCAGAGAGCTTAGAATCTCAAAACTTTTGAGGAAAGTCTCTAACATGAATGGGAGAAACCAATAGACAAATAATTCATAAGAAGCTAAGAAGGAGCAGAAGTAATGTTGAAAGCAAAGGAAACTTCAGAGAAACTGTAATAAATTTACTCAGAGACATAAGATATGGAACCCATAAAGGAAGAGCCACATTCTGTGAAGAAGGAACAGAAATCAGAGTAAGAGCTCTAGGAAATTAAACTACCAATAAAAAAGTTAAAAAAAAAAAAGGCAAAAACTTCTGGGTGTTAAAGTCAGGGAAATCTATGAGAAGGAACATACAGGCAACTGAATGGCTAATAAAGAATGAGAGGTGATCATTTAAAAACAATCCATGGGACATCCAAATAATAGGGATTCCACAATAAGAGAAAATAACACTGGAGAGGAGGAAATAAAGAAATAATAATAAGAAAACATCTCTGAACTGGAGGGCATGAATCTTCAGATTGAAGTCAATCACTGACTGTTCACAATAATGAATTAAGCAAGACTTAACAAAGTCACAGTTTTAGGAGACTTTTCAAGATCATATCATAGAAGTCTTGGTGTGAAATGACATTTCCTACACAAAGAGACAGAACTCAGGAGAGTTCTCTGTAATGACATTTGAAGCTACATCACATGGCTCAAAGCCTTAAGATCGTGTCTATAAATATCACGGATCAATACCAGATGAGTCTTGGAAACACAAACACACACACACTCACACACACACAGATATAATGGGAGAAGTATCAGTCTTATTAAGACCTGCCTGTGTGATCTGAATCCTGTCCCAACTAGTTTCCTCAAGAACCTCGTGACTACAGTTATCCTCTATTTATAGCATTACTTCTCTCCTGTGTCACTGCATAATACTCTGTAGCACACAGAGAAGCCCTAGTAGGTCTCAACTTAAACAAAATAAGAAACCTACAGACATTATGTCTTTCTCCAGCCACTATTCATTTTGCCTCACCTTTACAACAGATTTTTCTTGAAAAGAGCTGCTAATTTCTCTATTTTCTAATTTCATCACTTTCTATTTACTCTACCACCCACTTCAGTTGGACACTTTCTGTCACCATGGGAAGAAACTTATCATCCGGGTTGCTAGCTCCACATTGCCGGATGTCATGGCGGACTCTCTGCCCACATCTCTGCTCACATCTTCCTTGCCTACTGAGCAGAATGTGACATGATGACCTGTTCTCTGCTCTCAAAATGAAGTTACTTACTTGACTTTTGGGATATGACCATATACTGGAGTTCTGCTTCCTGGTTCCTCTTCCTTTGCCCACTCTTTGTCTACTTGATTTCTCTTTTGGGTCAATTTGGACGCTAATAAGCATCTCAAAATATTCCCCAAATGGAGCTCTTGCTCTCACTGCTCTCAAGCTCATTGCTACCCCGGTCTTTCCCGTCCCACTAATGGCTCCACAATCATCCACTTCTCAGTTACTCAGCACCTGAGAATCATCTTTTTCCCATAGCTCAATCCAAAAGAAATTCAGAAACTACCCTCTCCTCTCCATCTCTATTGATTCTATCGGGATTTAAACAATCAGCAGTAACCTGCTCTTCCTTTTCCCCTTCTCTTCCATCTGCACAGGAGCAATGTAATCTCATCCAAGGGTAAATCACATCACCGCCTTAGAGCTGTCGAAATGCTTCTCATGGTAACAAAAATAAACCGCAACCTCTGACGGCCACATGCCTGGCTCTAGGCTGGAGCGGTCCATGAAAGGATCATGTGGGCCACACCAGCGCATCTCAACTCTGAGCTGGCTTTCCAGAGTTCAATGGCTTTGAGTGGCTCCCATAAACCGGACAGTGCAGCTCTTCATGATGCAGCCCCAGTCACTTCTGTACTTCTGTTGTTCTCAATCTTCATTTCCTTGCTCATTCTCCAGTCACACTGACCTACCTCCCTTCTGGGCCTCACAGATGGCGAGTGCATGCCCAGCTGTTGCATGGCCACCCTCTGTGTGGACTTTGAGTCTCCTGAGCATCTTAGAATGAGCTACTTCTTATCATTTAGATAGCAGCTCAACCCCTACCTTCTCAGAAAGGTCTTCCCTTTCCATCCAATCTAGAGTAGCACTCCAACTCCAGATCCTCTTTGTCCTACCAATCAAGTATTTTTTTCCCATAGAACTTATGTGTTTCATTATGTCGTCCTGACCACATGGGCTCCACAGACCTTTTTCACAGGTGTATCCATGGGACTTCGAGCAGCTCCAGGAATATTGACAGAATGGATGGATGGGTGTTTGACTGAATGAATGCAGGCACCACTATCAAAATGTTAATGGTAGTAACACAAACATTGGAGTTTATGCCTTTGTCTTTTCTAAGTTTGCTGTAATAAACACATGTCACTTTTGGAACAAATATAACAATAAAATCCTTTGTAATAAACTAATAAAATTATGATGAAGCCATTGGCTTCTGGACTATATGGGCAATCAGTGGTATCAAAAAATGGTTTCACCTTGCTGATGAACTAAGTGCAGTTTCCTTTAACTACGAGATTTTTCTGCTGTGCAGTGTACATCCAGCAAGTGTTCTAGCACTGAGCCTAAGCTAGAGTATAATTTATCTCACAATGGTTAATAAATGGATAATGCTAATTATTTGGTTATAGTCTTCCTAAAATTTGGCATAATGCCAGCCTATAGCATTTCTAAGATATATACCTTAATACAAAAATCTCGTTATGGGGCATGGCAGGAAATATTTGAGGGGTACAAAAAGCCCCTTGCTTTAACCATGGCTCTGGTTGAGCCTGTGATACTACACATGTGTGCTCCAGGCAAACTGTGCTCATTTTGCAGGCTTGGTCTCTGGAGGGTCTTTAAAGCATACACATTTAGTCTGGTACCCTGGGGACCTGCATTCCTAAACATCGTGTAGCTGCCCTGAGTTAAGGAACGTTGCCTAAGGCCAAGGATTCATTCCTGCAGGGCACCTTCTCATGAGGGGAGAGGCAGTGAACTCCAGCGAGATGTGAGTTTAGATAAAGGACGAGAGTTTCAGATCCTTTCCAATTGGCAGTTTGCTGTAAGTGTCTTTAAAGACAAAAGGGTAAAGATTTCTGTAGAAGCTAAAGGCTGCTGAGAGAGAGAGAGAGAAAGAGAGAGACAGACAGAGAGAGAGAGAGAGAGAGAGAGAGAGAGAGAGAGAGAGAGAGAGAGAGACTGTTAGGCTGACCAGACATCCCATTTGAAATGGGGCAGAAAAAAAAAACAGTACTGTCCCTTTTCAAACAGTATGGTATGGACGTCTGGTCAAGCTTACTGACACATTGAATTTAGCCCCATGAGACTAGGGTGAGCATATGTACCATTTGAAATGGGACAGTGCCGTTGTTTTCTTTCTTTCTTTTTTTTAAGATTCAGTTTTTGAGAGGAAAGAGAGAGAGAGAAGGAGCGGGTGGGGAAGTGTCCAGAGCAGTCTCCATTGTTGTACATCATTAGTTGTGACACAGTTTCATTCCACACAGGTGTGTGTGGGGCTGCGTGGAGTGGGAACCAAAAGGGGCAAGAACCAGAGGGGAGCCTCCCATATGGGAGGCAAAAACCTTCTCTATGGTAGTTACCAGTTGTGCCACAGTTCAGCCTATGGGTTTGCACTGGCCGGGGCCTGGATTTGATCCCTGGACCTCATGGTTGCAAGGCAAGCGCTCAACCACCTGAACTATCCCAGCATTTCCAGTTGCTATTTTCTGTCCCATTTAGAAATGGACGTATGGTCAACCTACTGATACTGGAATTCTCTGGGCTGCTAAAGCCTAGTCAGCATAAGACCAAGGTGGCCTGACCAGTCTGCAGGATGATGCAGAGATACCAGAGAAAGACAGTGCCCACCACATGACCTCCACATAGTGCGCCATCACATCAACAGAAGAAACCAAGCCACAAACAGACACACACTCAATTATGAAGAAAGGTATTAATACTTTGGAACATAGGCTTACCGGTAGCATAGTCACTAAACCCCTTTTAGAGGCTTGTGTTGGAGATTTCACGTAAAGTGTGTAAAGAAAAATTATTTGGCAGGAAACGCCAGATTTCTAATAGCGATGAGAAATGAAGTCTGAATCAGGGCTCTTAAGGGCTGTGAATCACCTGGCTACCAGCCGAAAGTGGAATCAAGCAAGTCTTTCATCTCCTCCTTCCCTTTAAGCGTTAGGTTTAGTGAAGCAGTTTATACCTACTGCTGATGAATCAGCTTTCTAAATGACCCTGCTCCATCACATGCAGTTAATTATGAAGATTTTAGTGCTATATTTTGTGTGTGGGTTGCAGATTACCATTGCCTGAGCACATCCTCAGCAAAACCTTAAACTGTCATCAAACCACAAATAAAAGAGTGAATTCATCCCCCACAGCTGCAGAAAGGGGGGAAAGTGATAAACTGATGTCAAGAGAAGATTCTCCTCTGGTCTTTGTCCCTCAGAGTCCTCTCTGTACTCAGTGGACCAGACCTGCATATGGGACTCTTGTCCTATTACCTTAATCACCAACATCTCTGTGGACAAGAGTATCAAGAATAGAGCAAACATCTTGTTCAAAAGCAAATAAGTATAACACCAGGCAAGAGCATTGCACAGGATTCAAAATGCAGGTTTGTGTGGCCACATAAGGGGAAGGGCACATTTTTACTGTAAGTGGCAACTTCATTGGCAAAGACAGATGAGTAAAATTCATCTCAGAATAAAACTGTTTTCATTACCTAGGGAATATAAATTACTAGAGAGTGGAATGCTCAGTATTAGATATCTGAATCTTCTGATTAGCTTGAGGAAAAAGGTCATATCTGAGTTTAAAAAAAAATTTCACTTCTCTGTATTCACCCAAAGAAGTTCAAAATGAATGTCCATACAGAAACCTGCACACAGATGTGTACAGCACTTTTACTCATAATTGCCTAAACTAAGCAGCAACCAAGATGTCCTCCAGTAGGTGAATGGATCAATAAACTGTGATACATCCAGAAAATGGAATATTATTCAGTATTAAAAATAATTGCACTATCAAGTCATGAAAAGACAGGGAGGAACCTTAAAAGAATATAGATGGACTTACACTGATTTGACACTATTTATTGACTTCATGACGGTGCCAAAGTGACACACGTTTAGTAGAAACTGTACTCCAGATTTTGTATTTTGATCTTTTCCTGAGCTAGTGATTTGGGGAAGATTCTCTCTCCTGATGCTGGGGACAGCAGTGAGGTGTAGCTCCTCGTCACCCAAATCATCACCAGGGTAAACAACCAACAATACATTGCATAGTGTTGCCAGCGTTTCTTTGGATATTGTGCTCAATAAATTATGTGAGATAGTCAAAACTTCATTGTAATATAGACTTTAGGTTAGATGATTTTTCCCAATTGTAGGCTGTCAGTGTTTTGAGCATGTTTAAAGTAGGCTAAGCTAAGCTATGAAGATCAGTAGTTTAAATATATTAAGTGCATTTTCTTTTTTCTTTTTTTTAATTGTTACATTTATTAGGGTTACATTGGTTAGGAAAAACTACGTAGGTTTCTGGGGAAGCTGGGATGGCTCTCCGGGTTAAGTGCTTGCCTTGCAGCCTCGGAGCCCGAGGATCGAATCCCGGCCCTGGCCCATGCGGACACATATGCTGAGCTGGGGTGTGCTCCCAATTCAGTTCTTGCCAGGGCCTATGCGGGAGGCTCCCAGTCCAGTTCCTGCCCTGCACAGCCCCGCACCCACCTGTGGAGTGAAACTATATGGAAAACTGATGCTGTCAACTATGGAGACTGCTCTGGGCCCTCCCCCTTCTCTCTGTCTGTCTGTGTCTCTCTCTCTGTCTAAAGCAATAAAAATAAATCTTAAAAAAAATTGCATAGGTTTTAGGTGTACAACTCTACAGTACTTTCTCTATGTGTTACAATATGCATTTTCAATTTGTATTTTTAATTTATAGTGGGTTTATCAGAATGTAACCCCATCGTAAATCAAAAAGCATCTGTATTACTAAGTGAAAGAAGCCAACTTGCAAAGGCTACATACTGTATGATTTCTGCTCTATGACATCCTAGAGGAGGCAAAACTACGGAGACAATAAAAATATCAACAGTTGCCAGATATTAAAGGAAACAGAGTGATTAACATATGCAGCACAGAGAGTTTTTAGGGCAGCCAAAACACTCTATATGAGACTATAATTATGAGTACATGTCCTTATACATTTTTCCAAATCCACAGATAGTACCACACCACGAATAAAGTGTAGTTGTAAACTCTGGACTTTGGGTTGGGGGATGTTCTTAACAGGAAAGGCTGTGCATGTGTGGAGACAGGAAGTATATAGGGAATCTCTATACCTTCAGTTCAATTCTTCTGTGAACTTAAAACTGCTCTAAAAAAGCAAATTAGTTTCACACAGTTGATGCAACATTATTCGCCACATCCTCTATGTTGTACTTCATGTCACTTGTAACATGGTTGTGTATATTGGTTGTGTAACTACCAATTTGTATTTTTTAATCTTTTCACTTTTTCACCCAGTTCCCCAAACCCCCTCCCCTGTCAACTATTAGTTTGTTCTCTGTCTCTGCGTCTGTTTTGTTTCTTTATTTTGTTCTTTAGGTTCCACATAAAAATGAGATCATATATTTGTCTTTCTCAGCCTGATTTATCTCTCTTCCCATGCTGTTGCAAATGGGAAGATTTTATTCTTTTGCAAGGCTGAGTAATGTTCCAGTGCATCTATGTACCACATCTTCTGTATCCAATTGTCTGTTGATGACCATTTTGGTTGCTTCCATATCTTGACTATTGTAAATGCTACAATGAACATAGAGAGGCATATGTATTTCCAAATTAGTGTTTTGAATTTCTTTAGGTAAATACCCAGAAATGGAATTGCTGAGTCATAAGGTAGTTCCATTTTTAGTTTTTGAGGAACCTCTAAACTATTTTTTATTGGTGGCTATACCAATTTGCTTTCCTCCTCCCATGACCACATTACAATTACAACTAAATGATAGAAATCACATGAAATACAAATTTGCAATTGTTTCATTTTACATTTTATCCCAATGTAAAACTAATTTGATTTAATGAGAAAAACTTTTTATGCCATTTCCAATTAAAACTACTTTTTAGTCTAGGCTAGCGCATATTTTTTAATTTATTTTATTATATTTATTTTATTTTTTTATTGTTTTTGACAGAGAGAGAGAAACAAAGAGAGACAGAGAGAAGGGGGAGGGCCCAGAGCAGTCTCCATAGTTGACAACATTAGTTTTTCATGTAGTTTCATTCCACAGGTGGGCACAGCGCTGCACAGGGCACGAACTGGGCCAGGACCTTCCTGCATAGGCCCCCGCAAGAACTGAACTGGGAGCACACCCCAGTTCAGCATATGGGTCCTAATGGGCTGGGCC